>JAJQXH010000075.1:1530000-1535000 GCA_022343465.1 Oscheius sp. G VE-2021
ATTGCCATAAGGTATATTTTACCCTAGGTGTAATTTTACTAAACCTAAATGTTTCATACCGGTAGCAAATAAATTACTTTGCAAACCGCCTAGTTGACAAAGAAATGTTGGTGTTCATTTTAAAATGTAAAAATTAGCGACAAAAACAAAAAGAGGATAATGACTCTCCCTTAATCGCACTCTATCTCTGTCTTGCCTATCTGGCCCACCTCTCTCTGACTCTTTTTTTCCGGTGGTTTTATCGTGTTCTCTCAATCTTTCTCAAATTTTTAAAACAAAATCTGTTTTATTTTCTTAATTTTTCGATTGTGATTTTGATAATATTTGCCTTTTATGACCCTATTTCCTCGGTTGAAACCATTTTTAGCTAAAACTGCCAGTCTAGTCAGTCCACGATTCCAATCATTCCACCACCAGCATTTCCAAATTGACCTGAAAAAACATGTTGTCACATCACTCCTTTTCCCTTTATTTTCGTTAAAAATGACATTTTTTTCAAGGAAAAAGCTGAATTTCTATTAAATTCTTTACTTGTTTGTCAACTCCGTCATTTCCAAATTGACCTCAAAACTTTCCATCTCATTTACCCCGTATTTTCGTGTTTTTATGAATTCCTGAATTATAAATAATTAGTTTAGGTCCATATTCTGCTTTTCGTCACATTTTATCATTTCAAAGTCCACTTTATTCCTTTTCCTTGATTATGGAAACAAATTTAACCCCTGAATTTCGCAACCGTAAGATATGTTTTACACTAGGTGTAAAATAACTACACCTGAATGTTTCACAAAGGTAGCAAGTAAATTGCTTTGCAACCCACCTAGTTATGGGATTATTCCGCTGATCTTCATTTTAAAATGGAAAAAATAGTGCCAAAAACACAAAGGGGATAATCTCACTCCCCCATAATCACACTCTATCTCTGCCTTGCCCACCACTCTCTCTGACTCTCTCTTCCCGTGTTTTCTCGTGTTTTCTCAATCTTTCTCTAATTTCAAAAAAAACATTCTGTTTATTTTTCTTAATTTTTCGGTTGTGATTTTGATAATATTTGCTTTTTATAACCCTATTTCCTCGGTTGAAGCGATTTTTAGTTAAAACATGTTGATTCCAATCAGTCCATCACCCAAATTTCCAAATTGGTCTAAACACTTGTTGTCACATTACTCCTTTTCCCTTTATTTTCGTTAAAAATGACACTTTTCAAGGAAAAAGCTGAATTTCTATTAATTCTTTACTTGTTAGTCAACTCCGACATTTCCAAATTGACCTCAAAACATTCCATCCCATTTACCCCTTATTTTCGTGTTTTCTTGGATTTTTTTCTTATAAATTATTATTTCAGGCTCATATTCTGTTTTGGTTTCGTTTTATGGTTTCAAAACCTCACTTTATTCCTTTTCCTTTATTATGGAAACAAACTTAACCCCTTCATTTCGCAGCCGTGAGATATGTTTTACACTAGGTGTAATATTACTAAACCTGAGTGTTTCACACAGGTAGTAAATAAATTGTTTTGAAATACCATTTGATCAACGCACGATGCTTCTAGTTGTGCATTTCAAAGTGTAAAAAATATTGCCAAACAACAAAGTCTCAGTCTCCCCTCTCGCAAAATCTTTCTCTCATTTTTTAAAAAAAAAACTTTCCGTCTCTATTTCTCTTAATTTTTCGGTTGTGATTGATATGAATTGCTTTGCAAAGCAACCATTTATCTCAGTTCTCCTTTACCCTTTATTTGCGCGAAGCGCGTAGCGCTGCGCGGTGGTTTGGTTCCTCTCCTGTCTTGTGCGGCGGCGGCAAAACTTCAAAAGCGCCCTACTCCTTTCAAATTCAATATTTTCAAATTCTGTTTGAAGCATCATTTTCAGCATGAAAAATCCTGCAAAAACCATACCTCGGATGAGGGGATATCGTTTTTTGGTCAAAAGTTCCATAATGCGGGTAGGCCAAAAAAGTGGCGATGTCTCCCGTGTGTCCGATACCGTTTTACTACAGGCGAACGGATAAAGCTATGAAGCTGAAATTTGAACACATGGTCGGAACCCTTTGCGGTGGGCGTGAACTTTCAGCCGAATCCGTCAAGTGGTTTTGGCACATCAATCCAAAAATTGGGTAAAATGATACATTTTGGTCCGCCGCGGCTTCAAAAAAGCATTGATATAAACCAATTTCGCCACGCTACACCTAATAAATCTTCAGAACCTTCTCACAACGTATTATATGTTTAATCCACCAAAATTCACGGTATGTGTGTATTTGCGCAGGCGACGCCATACGTAAGCGTGGCGGACCTATCCGACTCACACCGACCCTGTAACGCAGAGGCAGCGTGTCCGGTTGTCAGGCTGACTGTCGGGAGTTTGGTTTCTCTACTTTTTTGTTCTTTTGCTTTTTAAATTTCCGCTAAGAAAATGTTATCACAATGTTATCCGGAAAAACATTAAGTTTAAAGTTTATAACATCTTACTTTGATATTCCTAGCAGCACGGCGGCCTTCAGCCACAGGAATCCAACTTCAAAATCAAAGCGAGAAAAATCAGTAGAGCGGCCTTGGGCCGCGCAAGAAACAAAGCGGCCTTCGGCTGTAATTGACAGACAGCGGCCTACGGTCGCAACAGAAACCAAGCGGCCTTCGGCCGCAATTGAAATTTAAGGAAGCGGCCTTCGGCCGCATCTGAGAGCTGCCTTCGGCTGCTCTCGAGCACTGCCTAAAATATATATGCGTGGAATATAGTATTCAAAGAATACTGATAAAAAGGGAACATCTATTGCGTGAAAAAGCGATAAGCGATAAGAATGGGTGGTTTGGTTCAGGGTTCGATAAAAAGAGAACAAAAGGATCCAACTCCAATATGATTACTCAACTTCAATCGAAATTCGTCAACATATAAAAAGAAATCTCTCCTAAATTTATTACTTTTTAACCAGCATTTTGTCAGAAGCAAACAGAAAACCAAACCACCGCAGCCTTTTTCGAAATAAAATGATTCAACCACCAAACCCAACTGATCTCACATTTAACCATTAAAATTTAACAGTATTACAATTGTCACAATAACAGCAGCAATGTGTCTGCCACACTTGCAATTTATCACAGTTACATTCCACAGTTACAATCCACACATTACATTGAAACTTTTTTGTCCAATTCAATAACTGAGCTTTAAAAATGACATTTTTAGTTAAATCAGAGTTGTTTCGATTTATGAGATTTGTTCTTTTCAAGGCGGAACTTTTCCCCTTTCTAAAAACAGCTTTTATTACATATGCCAGATTTATCATATCTATCATCTGCAAATAGAACGCTAATAAGTTTGGGATATATGTTTAAGTTTCTAATTGTAACTTTGGGCCTCAAAGCGGGCATAATATTTCATAAGAACGTGTTTTGGATGTAGGAAATGGCCGCCTGTTCAATGGGCTTCGATTTGTAATGCACACAAATTGAAATTAGCGCAAAGATACATCTCTTCGAAAAGGCTGCGGTGGTTTGGTTTTCTGTTTGCTTCTGACAAAATGCTGGTTAAAAAGTAATAAATTTAGGAGAGATTTCTTTTTATATGTTGACGAATTTCAATTGAAGTTGAGTAATCATCTTGGAGTTGGATCCTTTTGTTCTCTTTTTATCCAACCCTGAACCAAACCACCCATTCTTTCGCTTGTCGCTTTTTCACACAATAATTTCGTTAAAATTTGCACAAGCCTAACGCTAGATTTCCAATTATTGTTTGACTTGAAAATTGTGATTATAGACTGAAATACCGTTTGTTCTTCACTTCCAATACTGTGAAAACCCACCTATTCCTTGCTCCTTTTTTTATGGATCAAGCTAAAACCCTGAAATTCGCAATCCTATGAAATGTTTACACTAGGTGTAAAAAAGTCAACTTGAATGTTTCATACAGATAGCAAGTAAATTCTTTGCAATACCATCTAGTTGAAGATGGCGAAGCAATAGGTTCAATTTGTTTAAAACAAAATTGTTCTCTTTTTTCTCTAACTATTTATCATTTTCTTTTTCTCTTACTTTCGTTATGATCCTAAAGTACTTATTCTAGAGTGAATCGCTAAACCATTTAAAATATAAAAATAACTACATTTATTACAAAATAAAAGGTTTAAAAACAGAAAGAACTTGGTCAGAATTGTCCATCTCAAACTTCGAAGCAGGCGGTCATCAGAATTTCTGGAAATTTAAACTATTAGTTTGGCTGAAACAAAAAAACTTACTTATATTCAATGAATCGGTCTTCCACTGGTCTCTGGCCATGGGGTACCACCAGGTTTCCGTCTCGTCTTTTCGGGTTCCTTTCTAGAAGTCGTGGACTTGGATCGAGGCGACGAAAGGAGTTCCACGAAAGCTCTTATGATGGAAACAAACCTGAATAAACAAAATTATAGTAATAACAAAATAAAATAACTTACATCCATTTCTTGGAGACGTGTCCGAAGTCCAGGAGCTTCAGTTTGCTGGGGAACACTCCAACTTGCACGGTTTGAAGTCGTTATGGACGAATCCACACGAGTGTAGGAACTCCAGCCTAAATTTTTCATATATGTTAATAATTATTATCTTTTTTATTAAATTTTAAAGAATGTAAAAACAAAAAATATAAGCAAAATGGCAAAATGGACTCACGATGTCTCTCGCGAGAGCAAAGGTCCCACAGTTTGATTCTTCGACATTTGCTAGCTGTCATTGGGATTGTAGCCGCCGATTCGAGTCGAATACTGAAAAAAAAATTAATTTTAAAGATTAATAAAAATAATTTTCAAGAAAAAAGTAAAATCAAAAAGTCAAAAATCTCACCTGAACTCCTAGTGTTGTGGAATTGCGTCTCCAATCCGGCATTCATTTCAATGTTTCATATTTTTAAATTGAAGAGAAGTAAGATATGTACTCCTAAATGCGTTTATTTCCCATTTGTTTTAAAAAATCATCAAGAAAAAAAAGAAAGTTAAGTTAAAGCCGTCTCAGATTTTCGAATATCGCGCGC
>JAJQXH010000075.1:1537500-1542500 GCA_022343465.1 Oscheius sp. G VE-2021
GGCCTCAAGAAATCGAAGTTGTTGTAAATTTGTTTACAATCTATATTTATAGGATTTTTTGTATTGAAACTTTTCAAATTACTTTCAATAAATGAAGTTCACAATTGCAAAAAAACAAATAATATTTTTCATTTTTGTAAGGAAGAACAAAATAAATGTCCAAACCCAAATTAAGAGTGAGAAAGGAATGAATTCTTTCAATTTTAGACTTGCCTGAATCGGATGAGAACTTCCAGGTTTTCTGTTTACGGGTGAAACGTAGGACATGGTAGGATATGAAGGAGTCTTCGTAGCCTGAAAAAAGTAATTTAAGATAAAAACCGTAAAAATTAACTTTGCGAGCAGGGGAAATTGTGAAGTTGGCGTGGAATATACGCAAAAATGTACTTTAATTTGCAAAAGAAAAATTAACTTTTGAAAATGCAGCTAAGTAATAGGCTAAATCCAAAGGAAAGATTAAATAAATGTCTAAAGTGTTGTTCCTCATTTCTTGTCATAAAATGTTTTTCCTATTCTAATAGTTTAAATAAATTCATACCGTCTTTGTTACCACAGCGTATCCTTGAGTTTCTTCTCCCCTTTTTCTTTGAAGAAAGTTCTGACTCTGGTATTCTCGCGTTTCCTGCGAAACAGACTGAAAATTGCTAATGAAAACCAAATAAATTTTATTCTTACCCTTTCTAGATCGCCAGCTGGAGTTTTATAATAAAATCCAATTCTTGTCGCTCAACAGAAAACCTCAGACACTTTTTTCCCAGACATTTTCTCAGTGCTCGAGGCCTCACTCTCTGCAGTAGGAGGTGACGCAGGTGGCTAAAACAGTTTTTTAAAGATGGATTTGAGTTTATTTTAATCTTCACAAAATTGAGGTTTGAAGGATTCAGTTGCAATTTTCGGCTTTGTTTCTGCATTAATCTGAGTTTGTAGGGCTCTATTAGCGTCGAAAATAGCGTCATTTACCGGGATCAACGGTCCGCCCTGGGATCAGCGGTCCCTGGGTTTAACGGCCCCTGGTTTCAATGGTCCATGATATCAACGGCACGTAAAAATTAGCAATATTTATCACAAGTTTTTTAAACTTCACCAATTTATTTTATAGGTTTTAAAGCGTTTCAGTTGTTTTTTTTAAAAATTTTAAAAATTTATTTTATTTAAATTTATTTTTAAAAAAGTTTATTAAAAATATCTTTTTAAATTAATTTATTGAAAAGTTTTTTTTTGCTTTTTACAATTTTTTATAAAAAATTTTCGATTTAAATTAAAAATATAAATTAAATAGTCACAACTTTTAATTGTATTTTTTAAAAAGCTGAGGCATAAAAGTAATTTTAGTTAAAATTTAAATTTAAAAATTGCTGAAATATTTTATTAAAAAATTATTTTTCATATTATATTTTATGTTCTCCGATAAATTGTAAGACATTTTTAAAAACAACTGAAATGCTTTAAAACACCTATAAAATGAATTGCTGAAAAACTGTAAATGTGATCTTACACATCGTACGTCGAAAGAAATAGTAAAAAGAACTTACAAAAACGATTTGGAATGAAATAAATAAGACATTTTAGCTTTAGTAAAACTGGAATCATGCCAAAACGACCCGTAGTGCTGCACTGAAATACGCAATGTGAGCGACAATGTATTTTTCAAAAAATTGCCCGCTGATGATCTTGCTACGCGTCATTGTTGCATGTTATGTTTAATGTTGTTTTATAAACGCAAATGCGAGTTTATATTCAATTTATTTTTTGGTATTTTTTGTGTATTTTATTTTGTATTTACCTATTGATCGAAACACTATTTAGTTCAATCGGTTAATTTTCATATTTAGCAAGTTCTGGCACGCGATCGCTTAAGGACCCAAACACGAAATTTGATCGACGATCTACTTTTGCCTATGGTGCCAATATATTCAAAGATGAACGAAATCGGTTCAGTAGAAGCTGAGATATGAGATGAGGTCATATACAGACAGACATTAGCGCTTTATAAAAATTAGATGGATGAATTGGATGATTTTTTTCCACTCAGAAATAAAACTTACTCCTATTTTGGGAAGAGGTGGAACAGGTGGGCCATTCTTTGGAGATGTCGTTGCTGCCTAAAATTTGAAAATAACACTTAAGACAAATACAAATTTTCATATTTTTTCTGTCAGTAATCTAGTTATAAAACTTGTTTTTTAAATTTTATCTTTACGAGAAAATTCTTAAAGGACCAACAGCCTCCTTTTCCAAACGAGAATAACGATATGCTAATTCGCTCAATTCATTTAAAAATAATTTTAACGAAAAAAAAGGAAAATCAAAAAGTCTAAATCTCACCTGAACTCCTAGTGTTGTGGAATTGCGTCTCCAATCCGGCATTCATTTCAATGTTTCATATTTTTAAATTGAAGAGAAGTAAGATATGTACTCCTAAATGCGTTTATTTCCCATTAGTTTTAAAATATCATCAAGAAAAAACAAAAAGAAAGGAAATCTAAGACTATCGGCCTGAAAAGACACTTTGCGTCTCACACTTTCGAAAATCGCGCGCGAAACCGAGGCGATTTGAATTTGAGCGGGATTTAAACAAGAGGGGAATGTTTTAAGGGAAATATAGGCTTGAAACATTGGAAACTTTGGCAAAAGCCGCAATGGGAAGGTTGTGCGGGGGCCATAGTTGGCGTGCGAGTTGAAATCGATCGACCGAGGGGAGGGGCCGGTCGCTTGGGGCCGCCATATGACCGTCTGGTGACCGAGGGGTGGATAATAACGGGATAATGAGTCACTTTTGAGAACAGTGTCAGCGGAAAAGAGAGATAGAGGAAGAGAAAGAGAGAGAGAGAGAGAGAGAGAGAAAGAGAGGGAGGGAGAGAGAGAGAGAGAATTTGTTTTGCAGAATATGAACTACTGATTCTCTCAGTTAAATCCCAATTTTAAAAATTAAGAATTCCTGACATATTTCACCATTTTCAAACGCAAATTTGACAAGGAAGGTAACATGCTTTATGAAAAAAATAAAAGAAAAACTAAAAACAAAAACCCTAACGGAAAAGTTTTTCGCAAAATCCAAAAAAACTGCAACAAAAAATGCTGTGTTTTTTAGGTTTTTCGCCAAAAACATTAGTTTCTGTTGATAAATCAAGTTTGCCCTAACTGACATTGTTTTTAGAATGCTATTGTCAATCGTTTGATATATATATATATATATATATATATATATATATATATATATATATATATATATATATATATATATATATATATATAACTTTGTGTTTTGGTCAAGTTTGAAAAACTACCGTATTTTACTTTCAGCTACCGTAACCCGGCGCCCAAAAGTGACCTCGGTCCAAAAGTTTCAGAATATCATTTTTGGGTCTTAGGGAGGTCACACACAAGTTTTCAGTATTAGGAAAGGGCACTTTGCGTCTCACACTTTCGAAAATCGCGCGCGAAACGGCGGGGATTTGAATTTGAAGCAGAGGGGATTAGAATTCGGGAAATCGACTTTCAATTCGCCTAAATAACTTAACTGAGCATATTTATTCAAAAGTGAATCGTCAAATTGAGGCAATTGAAACATTGACAAGAGTGGGCTAACGAAAAGCCGCGTGGTGAATTTGGCGGCGCTATAGTTGGCTTGAGAGTTGAAATCGATTGACCACATGACCGTCTGGTGACCGAAGGGCGGATAATAACGTAAACACCTCGGTGCAGGGTTAGACATTTTACCAGGCCGGCCCAGGCTAGCCTGGGCCTGGCCTGGGCCTGCATTTTCCAAAACCAGGCTTTATCGATCGGTTGTTCATTTGTAGCCTGATTAGCATAAGACCAAATTTCACTAAATTCCGACCGATCTCAATTCAATTGCAATTCTCCAGGCCCAGGCCAGGCTCAGGCCCAGGCCAGAGAGAGGAATAGAAAGAGAGGGAGACAGACAATTTGTTTTGCAGAATCTGAACTACTGATTCTCTCAGTTAACCCCCGATTAGAAAAATAAACAATTGAAAAATTCAATACATTTATTTTAAACAAAATAATGTCTGAAAGGTGATGGAGGTTTCTCGTCCTCGCCTCATCGTGAACATAGTCAGGGTGGAAGGGCCCGGCACTTCTGAAAAAAGAACACTTTTCCAGGACTGAAACAAAAAAACTTACTTTTATTCGATGGAAGTTTTTTCCACAAAACGGGTGTTCCCACAAAGATTTTACGGTTGGAAAAAACTTCTGAAAAAAATTATATTACTAACAAAATAAAATAACTTACATCATTTCTTGGCGACGTGTCCGAAGTCGAGCAGCTTCAGTTTCCTCGGGATCCCTCCAAGTTGCACGGTTTGAAGTCGTTGTGGATGAATCCACAAGAGTGAATGAACTTCAGAGCCTGAAAGTTTATCGATTTTTTTTTAAATTTTAAATTTTAAAAAAAACTAATTAAAAATAATAAAAAAATAATTTTGTAAAAAAAAGTGAAATTTTAAAAATTTAATTTTAAAAAAAATTAAAATCTTACCTGAACTCTAACTTTGGTGGAATTGTGGCTCTTTCCGTTCCATCATTCATTTCAATATTTCATTTTATTAAATTGGAGAGAAGTAAAATATGTACTTCTAAATACTTTTAATCATAATAGTTTGAAGAAAAATATAAAGAAACATAAAAAGAAGGGACACATAGGGTCGGTCGTTGGGAAAGGGCACTTTGCGTCTCACATTTTCGAAAATCGCGCGCGAAAGAGATGGAATTTGAATTTGAAGCAGATTTTAAAAAGAGGGGATTAGAATTCGGGAAATAGATTTTCAATTAGCATATATAACTCAACTGAGCATTATTTCCAAACGTGATTAGGCAAATTGAGGCAGTTGAAACACTGACACGAGTGGGCTAACGAAAAGCCGCGTGGTGAATTTGGCGGCGCTATAGTTGGCTTGAGAGTTAAAATCGATCGACCGGGGGTGATGGGCCGGTGCGCTTGGGGCCGCCACATGACCGTCTGGTGACCGAAGGGCGGA
>JAJQXH010000075.1:1545000-1555000 GCA_022343465.1 Oscheius sp. G VE-2021
ATTGACTGTTAAAACTGTTGTAAATTATAAAAAAATAAAATAATGAAATAATAAAACTGCTGTAATGCCACAGTATTGAAATTGATATGAAACAGTTATATCATTTCAAACAAAAAAAATTCGAAAAAACGTAAAACTACAATTTTTCCTAGCGGTCCTCACTTTAATTGTTTTTTAAAAACACAAAAAAAACAAAATGACAGAGAAAGAGAATTCAATACAAAAAGAAAATTTTCGATTCAACAACAATTCCTTCTACAACATTTTTGTCAAACACGCTTTCTTATGTTTCACTAGGTTTCTTTTATTTTATATTCACAACCAAAGATTGGGCGAAGGCAGTGTTTCCTAGCATCGTTTCTAGTTTCAACCAAATTATAAAACATTCACTTGTGTATTTTGACATTGACAAGAAAAAATCAATAATTTACAATTATATAGTCAATCCAACGCATTCATAGCCATGTTCAAGAATCAAACTTTCGATTAAAAAGAAGTGGGATGAAGGAGAATTGAGTCAAATATAATGAAGCAACTTTGATATGCATATGAAACATTGACATAAAACTAAAATCTACCTGAAAATTACAAGTTTCTTGTATTTTGCCCATCATTTGCCTTATTTTTTGCAACTTTGCTTTGCAAAAAACATGCTAATTGAGAACCCAACTCTACATTAATTAAAACATTAAATGTATAATTTTTAAACAATGAAAACACAATTACAAATTGCATTAAACTTTATCAATCTATGAAAACAATTATCAACAAGGAAACCCTCTTTCAACAATTTCAGAACAGAAACAAGAAAAAAAACGTTTTTTCTTTTTCTTTTTTTTTTTTTGAAAATTGGCATTTTCAAGGGTCCAAAAGATTAAAACGTTTATATCGCCTTGTAAACCAAACAGCGTGAAAATTTCAATAAACTTTCACTAAACTTACAGGAAAAAAACCACAATTTGTATTTGATCCCCAATTTTAAAATAACTCCTGTTTGTATTGTAATTGGTTAGCATAATAATCTGAAGAAGTCGCATTGAAACACCCAGACATGTAACTTTAGCTCTGTTATCGTCCTTTTTCTTTGGAAATTATAATTTACTAGGAAATAGCATCTCTGAAATACTCTCTGTTGCAGTATTTCTAGAAGCATTGAAACACTGAGACTTATTTAAGGCAAATGGCAGAGTTTTACGACATTAAACCAACATAACAAACTGAAAAAAATGCATTTTAGATTGAATTTATCAATAAATGGTGTACATTTTTGCGATTGTTTGAAATGCAACCCTTCTACTTTCACTGAAACATTGAACGTTTTCCATTTTAATTCTTAAAGAAAAACTTTAACTTAAAGAAAAAACCCGGAAAAATGTGTCGACAATGTTTCATTTAAAATGGTCCTTCAAAGATGAAAATCTATAGGAAGTGTAATACTTTGTGAACTAGAATGACTAAAACATTCAATGGGTGTTACTCATAAAAACTGTCACACAGGTTTCATTGCCAATTTAATTCGACCTACTTGCCAATTGCTGCAGTCTCCTTGCTAGTTCCTCTGCCCTATCTTGCTCTGAATTGTCCGCTACGAAAAAAATATTTTAAAAAGAAAACTTTGCAACATTCAATTGGCCTCGAGGTCTTAAAAAATTCTTTGAAATCACCATTTTTTTGGTTATAGCAATTAGTTTAACGAACGTGCCTTACAGCGTTTCTAAATAGGGTTATTTTTTAAAGTAATTGCTTTGAAACACTTAGACAAAAGCCTAATTTGTAAATGATAACTGCTAGTAAATGATTACAGTCGTCGCCAACCGGCGTTCCCGCAATTTAGTACCTTAGCTTGAAATAATGACAGAAGACGGGAGGTTGCGTACAACAAGTGTCTGAGCAAACAATCTTACGTATTACTGCGTTAAGGTTTGTTTTTAGAAAAAAAACCAGAAACGTTTTTATAAAAGACTAAAAGTGCATTCGAAGTCAAGCAAGCTGTGAATCTAGTGCAAGCCTATAACTCGTCTTGTAAAACGGAATGGGTAAAACGTTTAGTTGATGTTATTCATAAAAATTACACCGGTATTTATTAAGAAAGAATATATAACTGTCATATGGATTTATGAATAATCCAAATTCACCAGGAGGAGAAAAACAAAAAAAGAAGAATATTTGTAATCTCACTCTTGAATTCTAAATATCATGAACATATGAAAACTGCGCATCACCGATCACCGATTGGCATTCCCAAATCGCTAGCTATCCAAATCATGATCATAAGAAGACCATTGCGAAACATTGAATTGTAGGAGGAGAACATCTGAAAAACATTTTGCATTATTTTATGAGAAATTAAACTTACCCCGTCAAATTTTCTTTATTGCTGTGCAGCAAGCAGTCTTCTAGCCAATTCGTCAGCCCTTTCCCAATCCACTTCTTCTCTAACATTTGGATTTCAAATTTTTTTAAATTTTCCAAGACTCACTGTTTAATTTGAAAGAAGTTCTTGACCCTGCAGATATCTATGCCCATTCTGATGGAAGTTTTCAGAAGAGTCTTGTAGGAGTGAGGATTTCTGGACCTCACAAATCTCTTCATTAATTTTTCCTCCAGGTCCTTCAAGAAGTGCTCGCGGGTCCTCATTTTGCAGTCGACATAATTTTTTATCGCCTCCAGTTTTTCCTTTTCTTCGACAGAAAGGGCGAGATACGCTCTGAGATGAAAGATTATGAAATGAGTTTCAATTAAAAAAATATAGCAATTGTTTTTTTTGATTTGATGCCAAAACCTACTACCGCTTAACAAACTATGATTATGTATAACCTTCGCTATTGAAACATGCGCATAATTTCATATTTGAATTTGAAGTTTCCATGTCTAAGTTTCTTTTCATGTCTTTGTTTTAGAAAATCGCTGAGAAAGTATGAAAATCTACAATAGGATAATATTTATGCGATACCTTCTGATGCAGTATTATATGTTGTATCTAGAAGCATTGAAACACAGAAACGTTTTTAAAGACTAAAAGTGCATTCGAAGTCAAGCATGTTAAGAATCTAGTACCAGTTTATAACTCGTCTTGTAAAACGGAATGGGTAAAACGTTTAGTTAATGTTACTCATAAAAATTAATACGTTTGGTAGGGTTTTTATAAGCTGGTAAACACAGTTTCTATTGTCATGCATGCCTTTTTTACAAAAATTATTTAAACATTTTCAATCAATGAAGTGATGAGATCAGATATTAATTGTCTTTTTTGGAAGGTATATGTTTCAGTCAGCTAGCATTACCGAGTTATGATTTTTATTACAATTGGTAGTACAGTATCTTCAAATTTGCAGTGACCGGCGAAATCAAAATTTCAAGTGGAAAAGTTAGTATTTCAGACAAATGTTATTACAGAAATATAAGACTCACTTTAATTACCAATTCCGTTCTAATTAGAAAACAAAAATTTCCATCACTTAAATTTTCGGAAAATAACTCAATTGGTTTTTCAAACTATACAATTGTCCATCAAATTTTCACCCTAAATAAAAATTTTCTAAATAAGAAAAGCTAAATAAGGGTTTTGTTCTGTTTAAAAACATTTTTTTATTCAAAAAATTTTTTCGAAACTTTTGAGTTTCCTGATTTGTGGCAGGTCCATGTTTCAGTCAGCTGGTTTTTACAAATTGTTTATTTCCCTACAATTACCTTCTGGCATTCTCTTCTTACTTTAAAATCAGTTTCGTGACAAACGAAATTTCGCGCCACAAATGAAATGAAACCGAAATGACCTTTATCCATTGCCCGCATTCGATCGACGGATTTATAAAAATCGGGAAAATCCGATAAACGCCCTTTAATCTCCCACTACATAAGAGCCCCCCGTAAACAAATGGCCAATTGCACTTTCCAAGGTCAGAAGATGATTCGCCCGTTCTTTCTTCTCCTTGCTCTGGCAGCCGCCTCTTCTCAACTTTCGCCGACGGACGACGCCATGCATGGAAAACTTGAGAGAAAGGGTTTTTAAACCAGTGATACTAAAACACTATTCTAATGTAATTGTCCATTTTCAGAACAACGGGAATTTCCCTTTGTATCCATGGTTGTGGCCACCACCGTGCTTCTCATCTAAATTTCCAAGAACTAACGAGGAGATAGCAGAGTATAAGGAAATGTGCCGCAAATTGTTTTCGACAGACAACCTGGTGTGTGTGTGTGTGTGTGTGTGTGTGTGTGTGTACGTGTGTGGAGATTTCGAATTCTTTCAGAGTCCGGGTTTGGTTGGCAGAGCAATTCAGTGTGAAAAGATCATCATATTACCTGATATTTACTATGGATAACCTTAAAAGAAGCTTCTAAACCCATCTTTATATTTGTCGCACCAAATAAAGTTTTAAATATATTTCAAAATTTCTTGTAATCTGTAAATACACATAAGGACTATTTTCTCAAATCAATATAGTTTCCCAAATATTCAGAAAACTATGTTATAAATTATGCAAAACTTACAGATTGTGGAATTTTCAAAACTTTCAAAAATTGCGTTTTCAAAATTTGACGCGTCCCGGCGCGCAATACGGGTTACTATAGCTTTATGAAAATTCAGCTTTCAAGTGTCATGTGATATACCGTTCGATTCCAAATAACATTTTGAACATTTTTGTGAACTATGCCAATGTTGACTTCCTTATCACGAAGCCAGATATACATCACTCTTTTCACTTGATGGTTCAGATTCTCACTTAAAAAATAATTAAAATTCTATATTGAAAATATCGAATTTGATATCGATATTAAACGAAAACCCGAAAATTAGGTGACGATTTGACTTCAAATTTTTTCGAACATTTTTGTTCGCAAAATATTTTTGCATCCGAATTGTCAATAAACACCTTAGATATTGTTTTTATGAATTATTAAAAAATTTGCTGATGATGTAGAAGCGTCTGAGCAAACTTTTTTTACAGTAAGCGTATTTAAAACCAGTTTCGTGACAAAAGTAATTTTAAACTGAATAATGGACAATGAAAGGAAAATGCGGACCAATAAATACATTGATAACTGATTCTACATAAATGAATAATCGATAAGTCCAAAAAAGCAAAATTTATGATACCTTCTATATATTCGTTTTCAGTGAAACATCCAACCACTTTAATGTTTTCCAAAATAACAAAACAAAAGTTTTATTTTTGTGTGGTGCCCAGATTACTAAAACTCCCAACAGATGTATTGGTCATACTTTAAATTTTATTAAAAGTCCAAGCGTGGCATTATGCCTCGTTGTCGCGATTATACCGTGCACTCGTAGTAAACAAACGATTTTGGCGGATCAAACAAATCCGCTCTTTGGACCTAATTTTCCTTTTATCAAAAACAAACAATAGCCTACAAATATGTAAATGCTTCTTAAACCATTGAGTTTGCAACAAATTTGTTTTTGATTTACAAAATGTGAAAAAGCCATATTTGGTTATTGAAATTTAAAAAAAACACGAGACACATTTTTGCAGTGAAATTTATATACAAAAATTACATTGGTTCAAACTTTCGAGACTAAATTGTTTTGATTGAATGCTTAATGAAACCTGATGAATCATTAAAATTCAATCTCGGTGAATTTGAATCCAATTTTTTTGTGCGTAAACCTGACGTTTATTTAGTCGAAGTATGTCCGATTTCAAAAATATTCCCCTAATTTGCGAATAGCACTCGTTTGTCCCTGCAATGTTTCACTATAGCATTAGGAAACAAAATATCAGAACTAAACAATAGCTCGACGGGCCAGGTTTTATTGATTCGTGTTTTTTTTTTTTAAATTAACGACCTGAAACAGAAGGTTAAGCAATAATCGAATCCTAACTTACTCATTATATTCTTCTATTCGGCAAAACAACCAAGTCACTTAAAAAACTGAATTTAGGAGAATTAGAGACGGAGATTTAGGAAAATTGGAGTACCACAAAGAGCTTATTGCAACACCTTGAATCATTAGAGTGATCAGAATTTTGAATTTTACTTTATGTGGAAGATCCATGTTTCAGTCCGCCAGTATCACTTAATCATGATTCCAATTACAATGTGAGGGCTGTCATTTTTACCCAATTTTGCTTGATTTGTGGTAGATCCATGTTTCAGTTAGCTATTATCCCCGTTATCATAATTCTCATTATATGGAATGTTTCAGTATGGAATGTTTCTCCAAATATGAAACCCAGTGTCGTGGTACCAACAGTTTTGTACTTATGGTTAGCTGATGTGACCTTTATCCGATTTGTGAAAATCGGCCGAATCGGATAAACGCCCTTTAATCTCCCACTACATAAGAGCTCTTCCGTAAACAAATCGCCAATTGCACTTTCCAAGGACAGAAGATGATTTGCCCGTTCTTTCTTCTCCTTGCTCTGGCAGCCGCCACTTCTCAACTTTCGACGAAGAAGGACCCATTTCAGAAGATCTTTGAAGAAATTAAAAGCACCATCGTTAAAAGAGTTTGTAAAGGTAATTAAAATGTTAGTGGTTTTTTTAGTTCATAAAGCCATGGGATCGACAGTGGCGCCACCACTTGCTTACAGTGCCAAGAAAGCCAGAGGATCTGCCAAAGAAGAAAGAATGGTGCCGCAAATTGTTTTTGAACAACAAACAGGTGAAACGTGTTTTATACGTGTGTGTGTGTGTGTGTGTGTGTGTGTGTGTGTGTGAGAGAGAGAGAGAGTGTGTGTGTGATTAACTATATTTTAAGAGAAACCAAGATAATTGGATAAACCAAGATAATTGGACGTATCATGACCTCAGCTGGTCAAGATTAACGTTTACCTAAGAAGAACTAAGGATCTTAAACTGGATTAACCGTTCAATCCCCCTAAACAGTGTTTAATAGTCGCAACTAATAAAGTTTTTTTCAAAAAAACTAATAAGCCTATGAAAGTGTTCATTCAAAATTACTTCCTGTCTGAAGTCACCGTTACGTGGATTTGCATAAAATAATGTTAAAATTCACTTTCTCCACATATATTCACTGTTGATAACGTTGTTACCAACCCTGTCCCACCATTCTCAATATTCAAGTGGCAATGAAACATGTTGGTCCAAAACGTTACCAAAGTTACCCGAAAACTGTGATTTTCTATTTTTCTTATTTAAAAAATGGGGCAAAATATGATGCGATACGGGTGCGATATTCCCCGACCCTTTCCCCATGTTTGACCTAATTACAGGACCAGCGGTGCCCCAGAGTGCCTCTAGGCTCTCTAGGCGAGAGAGTATGCGGCGTGAACCCGTAAGCGATCGGCAGCGCCGCTGAATGGCAAAATATGATATGAAAAAATATGAAAAAATATGAAAAATATGATATGGGGTTATATAGTTCGATCTCAAAACACCACTCTGCGTGCAGCGGTGAAAATCGTTGTGACGGGCTAGTTTCCCAAACAAGTTAAGTAAAATCGGGGGTCAGGTCAGAAATGGTCTCCTGAGGATTTCCCGGCTACCCATGCGGTGACGTCCCCTTTTGTTTTGTGTGTTTTTTTAAACGTTTTTCAAGAAAAAACCTCGGGCCGGCCCCTCCCCAAATTTTCTCGGCCCAGCCCTGGGTTCAGCCACCCTTGGTCTAGAGTATAAGACGAACAATATTTTGATGAATTTTTATCTCAAAACACAAAATAAGGGTGGATATCATATCTGATCTTTGTCGGTTCTATATGCGTAGATCCAGGTCGAAAGAACTTGTTCTTTATCCTGGATCCCGGCGGGCGATCTGCATAAGCTGTAGGATTTCTGTAAACGTTGTGATTCAAGGGGAAGGGCCTCGTAAAATTGATTTTTCAGAGTCTCTTCACAATTATTTCATGGAATATATATCGTTTCCACGATTCTGAAACATACCCCATTTATATGATTTGGACTGCAAAAGGGGCGCGTTTACACGGCCGTTTTTTCGCGTTTGCCGCACGGAAACACGGCTAGAGGGGGCGATAGAGTTTGGGAAATGGCGAGACGCAGAGTTGGCGGCAATTCAAACGGCCATTTCCCCAAAATTTCAAGCGCTCCTAATTCGGTTCATTTTTATCCAAAATAGGTAATGGTAGTATTTTTCGGATTCCTGAAAATAAGATATAGACTTTCATTTTTTTTTTAAACAAAAAAAAATTTATGCGGTCCTTCCCTTTTAAAAGGTAAAATAGGCTATATACAATTGGTATCTTATCTTACTGACTATATCTCTGTTTCTGTCTCTCTCTCTCTCTCTCTCTCTCTCTCTCTCTCTCTCTCTCTCTCTCTCTCTCTCTCTCTTTCTCTCTCTCTGTCCTTGTCTAAAAAAGTAACTCACAACATTTGTTGGTCCAAAGGTACCCACATTTTGAACTCAAAGTTAGAAAGTGGCTTGGCCCTCAAGCACCCGGAGCAGATAGAGTGACCACAGTGTTCAACCATTTTCTCTTCTTGATAGTGGACCACTTAAATCATGTTTACACAAAAGTTTGTTCAACTCACCAAGCGATCATATATGTTCCTCGTCTGCCAGTCCAACTGTGGAAAAAGACGTGATGTGTCTAGAAGACAAAAAACCTCATACAATTCGAAATTTGGTTTAAATGGATAAGTTTTCATTTCGCGGCGGGACTCATAAGAACTAGTCAACTGACTGATTTTACGCCTATAAGCAAGATCAGTTCTCGATCGGTACTAATGTTGCTTTAGTAAAAGTTAGTTTACTTTAAGGTTTTTCAAAAGTTTCAACTAAGAGTAAGAATAAAAAAATAGTCAGCCATACACAGATGCTCAATTAAACTTACCTGATCGCCAAAGGGTTTGTTGTCTTGGAGCATTTATTCTTTTTTCCATGTTTCATTAAGAGAAGTAAGATATGTACCTCTAAATACGTTAAATTAGGGTTACCTTAGAAAAGAGACAGAAAAAGATAAAAAAGGGATGTTTTCGGTCAGGTGGTGAGTTCGCAAAGGGTAACTTTCGATTCGTCTTTTCGAAAAACGAAACAAAGAATTCATAGAGTGGGGGAAAACTCAGCTTCTACATCTTCTAAGATGTGTTCCGTTTCTAGGCGTAGTTTGAAAACCCAGCTAGTCACACGGCGGTTTAAAGTGGGTTAAAACTGTATCGGATATGATATGAAGGTTAACGTCGATAGACTCGCTCCTGACCAAATGATAGGAAAGAGAGAGAGAGATACAGAGAAAGATAGAAGAGCGAGAGAAAGCTAGAGAGAGCAAGACAGAGAGAGCTAGAGGTAGCAAGAGAAAGAAAGAAAGAGAGAGAGAGAGAGAGAGATAAGAAAAGAGAAACAGATAATGAATTTGAAAACCTGTAGGTGAAAGAGAAAGGTAAAGAAAAGAGAAGTTAAATAGATAAATTCACCGTTTCGCCTCTTGCTACTGACGGTGAAAATATCAATATAATAGAGTGAGCGGGGCATAGTTAAATAGAAATTTCAAATGAAAAGTTAAATACTTCATCAGAGAAGCCTCACTCTAAAGTTACTATAAAAGAACAAGAAAAAAGAGAAAAAGATACAAATTTAAATAATGATAAAGAAAACAGCGATGATAAAGGGAAGGATAGGAAAGCAGAATGTACTTTTGCGGCGTTCGATGAAAGAAAGCGCGCGAGAATGTGACTTTGGCACCAAAGGGTGACCTGGACGCTGTAATTATGTCTCAACACCCATGGTCATCGGATAATCGATATCTGCACCAATCCATGAATAAATTCTGCTAATTAGAATAAAACAAGGGCTCTACGAAAATAGATGGCATAAAATTTAGAATATATTAGTTTTGTATGCGTTTAATTAGATGTTTCACCGAATCTAAAGTTTTATATCCATATTTTGCTCTAATTTCTTTAAATCTGCAGATAATCTTAAAGAGATGAACTGTCATGTTTCTTTCTTTAAATGCATTTTTCAAAACATTTTTGTATAATGATTTAATTCGAATTTCAAAATCAGTTTTCAAACTACAACTTCTGAAGATTCTGACAGTTTCACCGGTTACGGTAT
>JAJQXH010000075.1:1560000-1762500 GCA_022343465.1 Oscheius sp. G VE-2021
TCAGGTTTCTCGTAGATGACACATCTATTCGATACAACTCTGTACGTGAATCCCATCACTCTAAGCAATCGCCACAGGGAAGTCCTGCTCAACTCATACTGGAACTCCGCCAACTGCTCCCTAAACAGTTCGTTGAGCTCCGACAATACAATTCGACCCTTCTTCCTATAAAGGAAGTGAATCAAGAATCGGATGCGCTCGGTCATCATCGGTCGCAAGTCGGACGGAATTCCAGCTAACAGGCGCTGACCCTTCGCTTCAGGTGTTTGAGAAACCGCAAGAGCTGTTGAACAAGGAGGCAGAGTGCGGGAGACAGAGCGGGGAATGGCGTACCTGTGTTCATTAGAATCACGTTTCTGTTCAGGGTCGGACAAAGCGGCGCGAACGCCCTGCTTTCCAATTCCAGTCGCAGCGGTCGTCAATTTCATGGCGTCGTTGAGGTTGGGAAACTCCTTGCCAAGAAGCTGGGCAAATCCCGTGAACCAGCAGTGGACGCGACGCACGAGCTCCCGGCTCTTTCCGCAGAGTTTGCTGCCATGGCTGGGGGCAACTGCGAATTCGTTAAGGAAAACGATTAGACGCTCAGAAAGCCCGTTATCCTGAAATTAGAAGGCAGAAAACAAATTTAAAATACAAATATTTATTGATTTTTTCATTGTGGCGCACCACCAGCCTCACATCAGCAGGAATAAATCCCCAGTGCCAAATTGACACTGCCAGTGAATGAGCTATGTTACGCACACGGCGGGATCAGTTTGAAGTTTACCGCTCCCGTCGTGCCCTGGGTGATGCCATGCAAATTCACTGACGCCAATGATCGGCACATACCCACAATGATTTTTTTCAATAAACATAAAATTTTGAATTTAATAACGGCATTCGTGAATTTAACTGTTTTGAAACAAAACGTTAGACTATCCAGATAGCATTAACTGGACCCAAAGCAAAATCAATTTATTTTTGCCGAAATATTCACGAAAATACCGGGTTGCCTGTAATATTCCAAAAATCGTAGCATAAACGGAAAATGTGGCAAAGATCAAGTCGATACTAATTGCACAGGCCCTTCATTTTTGATTTATGGCCCAAAGTTCCCATTTTCCGTTAAGAATACTAAAATAATCCATCTAGAACTGTAAGTATGACTTACTAGCGGTTCTCGACGAATTAGTTTGTATCTTTGCATTCAATTTGGGAAATTTGGGCCATGGTCTAAGAAAAACACGGGTCTGTGCAACTACTATCGGCTGCTCTTGTCATTTAAGTCAGTTTTCCTGACATACTCACCTGATCGGTTCTCTGGGCACGTGTGGGGTCGGTCTGCGCTGCTTTATCCGTCTTGGAGGCCAGCGACGATGCCATCTCGGCTATTATATCCTCTGTAACAAATTAATAGCAAAAATAAGAAAAACATACCTGGGGTGCGGCAAGCCGCCTTTCTCTTGGTCATTGACGCGGCGGCGGAAGGTTAAATCACCCTGAACGATTATTATGCAAAGGATTTAAAAATAAAAGACGAAGAACAACGAATAACAAAGTGAAAAGCGACTTCTAAATAAGCAAAAAGTAACTAATATAATTTATAATTGAAGAAATATCAAAAAGTGCCTTTTTTCTCAACAGAATGGATTTCTTGCATAACAAAATGGAAGGAAAACGATATAAAGCTCACAAATAAAGAATAATACAATATTTTAATTAAAGCAGTTGAAAAAACAAATAAATGTTGATAAAAAAACAAGATTTAAAAAAATGGCAAATTGCCAGCCAGTTGTCAGCTGGCTGGCAGGCGGCGGCTGTCACTAAGTTATCGCGGCGGGACCCAACAGCCCTAGACCTTTAAGGAAATGCCCAAAATCGTTCTTCTTTTTTGGAAACGCACTATAAAACCAAAATTTTTTTGTACCTAATTAAGCCTACGTACTTTTCTGAAAAGATGGCTCAATGAGTCGGGCTCTTTCTGCAAAGCAAAACCTCAAACAGAACTGATTGTTAATGGCTTTGTTTGCGTGTTTTTGTTTATCTTGTCATTGCATCCCAGCAGAAATATCCAATCATTTGCTCTAACAATTATACTCGAAAACGGTTACGTTTATTACAAAAATTAAAAAGGTAAGTGGTGAAAATAAATATTTACCACTTGAACCTATCTGGAAACATTGTTTTATACCAAGCAAAAAAGATTGCCGAAAGCGGGATTCGAACCCGGGTCGTGAGAATTGGAGTCTAACGCGGCCACCATTACACCAAGGGTGCGCCGCGCGGTCAATTGAAAACTGGTTTTTTTCGCTCGCATTTGCTTGTTTTTCAACCAAATTATTTCAAACTTGGCGCGACGCGAGATATTTACAGTTCCGACAATGGGCCAAATTTTGGCGGTCATAGCTTTAACCGTTCGTCCATAACAAAACGCTAATCCAGCGACGTGAGACTTCGCCATTTTAGGCAGCGGAGAGGAATCAAACCACCGCGCACGCAATAATAGGAGCGAGAAAGTGGGGGAAAGAGAAAGAGAGAGAGAGAGAGAGAGAGAGAGAGAGAGAGAAAGTGAGTGAGTGAGTGAGTGAGTGAGTGAGCGAGTGACTAACCACTATGAACCCATTATTTCCCTGTAAATATGATGTCCCCGTGACTTAAATAACAAAAACAAAAGAACAAACTACATTTATTATAAAGACAAAAATGCGCAAAAAAGAAAACGAAAGGGGTAGAACGCCGTCGATTACATATCCTTGGATGAACTTTCTTGCATGGATGTTTTCGAGTATTTGGAGCTGAAACTTGAGAAATTGTTTAGTATCTTTAAAATGTGTGTACGTGTGTGCGTGTGCCTGTGTGTATGTGTGTCTGTGTGTCTGGGAGTGAAAGGAAAACCCACAATATCGGCTCTCTTCCAAGAAGTTCATGCAACGCCATCGCTTCTCCCCTTTTTTTGCATGTCCTTGATCATTTGCAGCCGAATACTTCTGGTGTTATCGATTCTTCTTTTTTCAATTTTTTTCAAATTTGCATTTCAATAAAACAAAGAAGTAAAATATGTACTCCTAAATATGTTTGATTGGCATGTACTTTTTTAAATCAAGAGAAAAATGCAAAGAGAAGATCATTGTTTTTATGCGGAGGGCAAGTGACAGTTTTTCGAATTTTGCGCGCGAAAGAGAGGGGATTTGAAATGGGACCACTTTTAGTCTTACCCATCGGTCTTTAAAGGGGAAGGACCTCGTAAAATTGATTTTTCAAAGTTTCTTTTAAATTATTTCATCGAGTAGATATCGTTTCCACGATTCTGAAACATACTCCTTTTATATGATTTGGACTGCAAAAGGGGCGCGTTTCCACTGCCGATTTACGCGTTTGCCGCACGGAAACACGGCTAGAGTGGGCGAGATAGTGTGGGAAATGGGGAGACGCAGAGTTGGCAGCAATTCAAATGGTAATTTTTCCAAATTTCAAGCGCTCCTAAATCGGTTCATTTTTATTCAAAATGGTTAAAAGGGGTGCCACAGTTCGGTTACTGACTGTAATCGATTGACGCATTGGAATGTTAGGTTGCAAAACCGCAGGGTGTTAAATAGAGGGCACAAAAGAGAAAAGGCCGAATGAGGGGAGAGGAGTGATAATAAAAAAAAACTGGGATAATGATTATCATAAGAACACGCTATCATAGAATAAAAGCAGATGGCGCTTTTAGTTGTTTTAAATAAAGCTTTAAAAAGGGCTTTAAAAAAGCTTTTTTTATGCTTTAAAAAAGCGCAAGCGCAGGCACAGACGCAGAGACACACAGAGAGAGAGAGAGAGAGAGAGAGAGAGAGAGAGAGAGAGAAAAGCATGCATTACCAAGCAGACACACACACACATTCAACATACAATGAATAAGGTTTTAATAATTTTTTGCATGATGTTGTTGCTTTTTAAACAATCGATGGTGTTGTTTGACCCGGATCTATTAGTACCGTTCGCTATAAAGCCTAAAACGGTTTTTTTTCTAATTTTGTGGATTTTCGGTTCTGCATAACATATTCTTTTTACTAATTAACGCAACGTTTCGAGTTCCAAACAAAGTGGATCTCGAAAAAAATGAAAAAAATGTTTTTGCGAAAAACCGTGGATTTGAAAATCAGAATGTAAATTTTCCGAAAGAACACGCAACACAGAAGGAGTAAAAGAACTTGTGGGTTGTTTTTCTCTTTGATGTTAACTGTCCGAGTTCTAAAAAATCTAGATTTTCATGATGTGACTTTTATACACCAAAACAATAAATACAATCAGTTACAACGTTTAGGAGTCAAAACTTCGTTTTTCGACTCAAATTGAGGTCACGCTGGCCAATTAGCGCGCCGCGGCGCCCTACTTGCGTTGACACTTAATTCCACTGTTTCCGCGGGGTACCTCCGTTTTGGCTGAAACAAATAACAGACGTGGATAACAACCTTCTTCATAAACTATTAAAAAATTGGCGATCTATAATTCAAAAGAACCAAGAAAAAAAGTTTTTGTCTTTTTTCCGTCGCATTTTCACACCAAACTATTTTCGGAAATCGTTGTCTTTCGGAAATTGTAATTACAAAGTTTGTCAGCGTAAAATTTGCAACAGTATTCATACCTTACTTATGAATTTTCATCAAGTTTGAACCGACTTACAGTACCCCGCACCCGATTACCGTAACCCGGAACCAAAAATTGATACTGGCAGCAATGTAAATAGTGGTTCAGTGAATAATGAGTATTACAATAATACAAATAAACAAAATAAAAACAAATGTGAAACAATTATCTCTATCAGCCTCATATCTCAGATTTGAACCAAATTTGAAAACAGAGTACAATTTATTGGTGATGATCAACATCTAAGTATCAGGCAGTTCTGTCAACATAAAATAAACAATTGGTTGGGGGAGGGGGCACAAATAGATAATTAAGAATCAGTTTCTGTACTAAGCAATATATATTGTTCGTCAAGTTGGTAAATGGCAATTCTCACGGTTTGGCTTTCCGTACGCTTGTTTTTAAAGACATCAACGGAGGGCATTCTTCTCAGTTTGTCGCTAGCAGAACCATCCATGGTTTCTTCATCAGAGGCGACCAAAGACCCATTCCATTCCTGAAAAAGAGAATCTTTCAGAAAAAAGGAAGTTTTCTCACCCTAGCCATGATAATCGCATTGAAGACGGAACCCTCTGAGACTACAATCTTGATTCCCTTTTCCTTGGTGTGGGTCCTACGCCTGTGAGCAGTTTTACAGGTTCTGGAGAACTTGACGAATGATTCAATATCCAGCTAAATAGGATTAAAAAAGAATATGTCACAAAGGTAATAACTCACATAATTCAATAATCGTAATTTCGGCATAATCCTCCTTCGTCAGCTTGGCTCGTTTCTTCTTCTGAAAATACTGCATTATTTTTTCATCTTTATCATACTCTTTGTTTGTTAAGACTTCATCTCAGTAAATTTCGAGCGCGGCCGATATACATAAGGACAGAGATTTTTTTTATGTCTGCGATTTTGCTCTAAAGAGGTCTACAACATTCCTATGACCTAAAAACCTTATTCTGAAAGTTTCAGCTCAATATCGATTTTTTGGCCCGGGTTACGGTAGGTCAAAATTTCGCACTTAAAATTTTCAAAAATTTCTCATTTTTAAAGTCATAGATATAAATATGTGGGGAATATTATGCGCATAACGAATCTAATACTTAAAACTCCTGGGCATAGCACATTAAAACAGAAATCTTGAAAAACCATTAAAAAACTAGGTTTTTCGAGGTTTTGGGCCTTTCACTATAGAGGCCAGGAAAAAGTTATCATTTTCATTGAATTCTACGTAAATTCCACGTCGAAATAGACCTTCAAATCAAAAATCGAAAGTGACTATTTTAGTTAAAAATCCATTTGAAAGTGAAAATGTGGCTTAAAAACGCCAAAAAACGCGAATTTTTGCAATTTTTTCAAAACGTCACTTTAATGTTTCAGCCAAAACGGGGTCAATTTTGATGATTAACCAATTTGTCAGATTTTAAAAGCCATGTTGCAGCTGATATGAAATGCAATATGTGTGTATGTATGTATGTGTGTGTGTGTGTGTGTGTGTGTGTGTGTGTGTGTGTGTGTGTGTGTGTGTGTGTGTGTGTCATGAATATCTCACCTGAACTCGTTGTTGCAGTCTTATTCTTAATTTTGCATCCAGTAAAATGGAGAAGTAAATTATGTACTTCTAAATACGTTAAATTAGCATTAATATCAAGAAAATACAAGAAAAGAGATGATAAGTGGTGATATTAACATTTTTACATTTTTTACAACGTTTACAGGCAAATGGAGGGAAATAACAACTTGCGTTACATAAATGTCGTAAATTCTAATAGAAAATTGAAAAAGGAGGCAATTGAAACATTGGAATTAGTGGGCAAAACCGCAGGGTGTTAAATAGGGGGCGCAGTTGGTTTGTGGGCAGTAATCGATCGATTGGGCTGATGGCCGACGTAAACACCTCGGTGACATAACTGCAAATAATGATTGATAAGACCACCCTAAATAAAAGCGGAGAGCGCTTTTAGTTAAAAAGCGCAGGCACAGACGCACAGACGCAGAGAGAGAGAGAGAGAGAGAGAGAGAGAGAGGGACAGAGGGAGAGAGAGAGAGAGAGAGAGAGAGAGAGAGAGAGAGGGACAGAGGGAGAGAGAGAGAGAGAGAGAGAGAGAGAGAGAGGGACAGAGGGAGAGAGAGAGAGAGAGAGAGAGAGAGAGAGAGAGAGGGACAGAGGGAGAGAGAGAGAGAGAGAGAGAGAGAGAGAGAGGGACAGAGGGAGAGAGAGAGAGAGAGAGAGAGAGAGCGAAAGAGAGAGAGAGAGACATACAGACAGAGAGAGATAGAGATAGAGAGAGATAGAGAGAGAGAGAGAGAGAGAGAGAGAGAGAGAGCGAAAGAGAGAGAGAGACAGACAGACAGAGAGAGACAGAGAGAGAGATAGAGATAGAGAGAGATAGAGAGAGAGAGAGAGAGAGAGAGAGAGAGCGAAAGAGAGAGAGAGAGACAGACAGTGAGAGACAGAGAGAGAGAGAGAGAGAGAGAGAGACAGACAGACAGACAGAGACAGAGAAAGTCATGAGACTGACGTCACTTAGCGTAACATTCAAATCACTCTCTCCCATCTCCTTTCTATCTCATTTCCCCTTCCTCTGCGTCTCTATCCGGTTGCTCCACATGGACCACCCTGCCAGTCAGAGCAAGACCACCCATCTTCAGAAGCCTGAGGTGACCACCAACCACCCCCAGGTATGGCCTCAATTTGTCACTTTTAAGAAAAATAGAAGTAACCGATGAAACCTACAAGCCAGTTAAAGTCGTCTACAAATGTACTCTTTTTCTCCAGTAAACCAAGAATTTAAATAAATGGCGATGCTCTTGATTTCATGTGGATTTTTACTTTAAAAAATTGAGATCAGTCGACAATTTTTGTTAATTATTCTAATAGATGTGTATGTTTTAATGTAAAACAGTGAAATTAATGTTTGGTTTAATACAAAAAATTTGTAAATTTTAAAAATTAAATGTTCGAATCACCCGCGATACCGTAATTTGCTACAATTGGCATGCTCTGATCACAACAAGAGACAGTCCTTTAAATCGAACTTTAATGTGGGATTTTCCTATTTTTGGTTTTTATCCGTTTTCCTTCTTGGTAAACTACAACTTTTAGGTTTCTTTCGTGAATTTAGACCTTAAAATCCAAATATTCAGGTTTTTTAATGTAAAAAAAGGTTTTTACCTAGTAAATTTCCCTATTTTTTGTGAATTTCAGAAGTAATTCCATTTTATAAATGGGTTTTGAAACAGTTTTAACGATAATAAAACCATTTTTCAACAATAAGCTTGTAGGCAAGGGCAAATGAAGCCCTTTTTAAACAGATACGTGATTGCGTACCCTTTTCGCGCTCACGCGTTTCCGGAAAAACTACGGTATTCCACGTTTTCCGCTTTTGAATTTCCGGTTAATTTTCGCCTTATTTTAGGTTCTTTTGCTGATATTTTCAGTTTAAAAAGTGTAAATATCGATTATTTCACGGAAATATAATATTCGTGACGATTTTTTTCTTGAAAAATCGATAAATTTGAGGCTTTTCCGCGTTTTCTCGATTTTTTTCAACTTTTGAGTTAATTGAGCCGTTTTAGATGGAGTCGGCGTTCTTGGTGTGCAACACCGAATGCTCCGCCGCGTGGGCGAACTTCGCCAATGGCGAGCCCTGCGTTCTGGGCATCGACGAGGCCGGCAGGGGTAAGTGGTGCTAAAATTCAAATTTTCTACATTTTTTAAAGTTTTTTTTTTTCATTTTTCATTCTTTTTATAGCTTAGAACATGTTATTTACGTCCTTTAGAATCCGAAAAATATAGAGAAAGTGTCAAAAATACCCATTTTGGCGAGGTGCCAAAGTTCGATGCGGAAGTCTCAAATGGATCGTTGCAGGACCCGTTCTCGGTCCGATGGTCTACGGCTGTGCCGTGTCTCCTCTCTCGAAGGCCCAGGAGCTGAAGGACCTCGGTGTGGATGATTCGAAGGCGTTGAATGAGGCCAAGAGGGAGGAGATCTTCCAGAAGATGGAGGGAGACGAGGACGTCAAGAAGGTTTGTTTTGCCTTTTTTTTGTACTTTTTTGCGTTTTTTAGGCGTTTTTAACACTTTTAGAGCTAAAAATAAACATTTTAAACGTAAAATTCATAAATAAATTGCAGATCGTGGCCTACGCGGTGCGGTGTCTCTCCCCGCAGTACATCAGCCTGTGCATGATGAAGAGGGCCAAGCACTCGCTCAACGAGATCTCCCACGACGCCGCCATCACTCTCATCCGGGACGCTTTCGAAGCCAAGATCAATGTTGTTGAGGTCCGCTTTTTGGACTCTGAAGTGGTCTGAGGATTTAAAATTGTCTCTAGAGCGGCCTGAGGTTACCCCAACTCACACGATGCGGCCTGAGTCTACCAGATGCCTCAAAAGCTGCCTGGAGTCATCAAGATACCAAAAAAGCGGCCTTATGTTCCCAACAAAAAGCGGAAGCTAGGCAGATGGCTAAAATCGTTCTATTTATTGATTTGCTTTCAGCTTTTTTGTCGCAGAAAGCGCCCTGAGGTCACGCAGATTCCCAAAAAGCGGTCTGAGCCTGCCCTGATTAAAAAAGCGCCTGATATCATGCAGAATCCATAGAACGGCGTGAGGTTATCAATGTTTTTATGCTTAAAAAGCGGCCTGAGGCTGCCCAGCTTCCAAATAAAACGACCTGATTCTAATTTACCTCTTTCAGGTCAAAGTCGACACCGTCGGGCCGAAGGGCACTTACAAGGCGAAGCTGGAGAAGCTCTTCCCCGGAATCTCTATTACGGTAGGTATTTCTTTTTTTCTATTTATTTATTTTTTGATTAATCTTTTACAAATTTAATTCATTAATAACAATTTTATTTAATTTTTAATTTATTTAATTCAATTTTAATTTTTTTTAAACAAATTTTGCAAACTTTGTTCTATTCATTTTTTTTAAATTCCTTTTTTTAAATTTATTTTTTAAATGAAATGTGTATCTAAAGTTTATTTATCCAGGTGGAGGAGAAGGCTGATTCCAAGTTCCCCGTGGTCAGTGCCGCCTCGATCGCCGCCAAGGTGACCAGGGACCACCGTCTGCGGGAGTGGAAATTCCAGGAGCCCAATGTGAAGATCCCCGCCTCGGGCATCGGCAGCGGGTACCCGGCTGGTACGTTTTTATTCTCTATTTTTTCTATTGATTTTTAATTTTTTTAAAGTATATAATTGATTTTAGATCAATTAAAATTTTTTAGACCGTTTCTATATTTTAAAAATTTAACTTTTAAAAGTTAAATTTAAAAAATAATAACATACTTTAAAAAAATTCGTGCTTTTTCAAACCCGAACACGAAGAAGTTCCTCTCTTCCACTGTGGACCCCGTCTTCGGCTTCCCGTCGGTCGTCCGCTTCTCCTGGAAGACGGCCGAGAACATCATCAACACCCGTTGTGTCAACGCCAAGTGGTTAGTTTTTTTTTAATTTAATTTTTTTAAAAATTTAAGCCTTTTATTTTCATTTCACTGAGAAATGAGTGGATAGAGACAGTGGCAGTTCAAATCCTACAAATTTTGAAAAAAAAACTAAAAACTTTTAATCCTAAAATTCAAATTTTAATTCATTTTCTTTCAGGGAAGACGACGAGAAGAAGGAGTCGAAGGGAATGGCCACCTGGCTGGGCGACAGCAACAACAAGGAGAACATTCCCCCGAAGCGTCACTGCTACTTCACCGACCGCGGCATCACCAATCTGGTTCACTTCTAGGCCTTTCTAGGCTTATCTAGAGTTCTTCTCCGGAATTCTAATTTCTGGATGATTCTAGGCCTTTCTGGACTGATTCTTGTTGTTTCTAGAAGCCTAGAAGTCTTGTTTCTACAGGTCTAGACTTATCCGGGCCGGCCCGGCTGCCTTGGCCATGCAGTAACCTCATTTCCCCCTCGTTGTTGTCACTTTGTAACCCCTTGACACAGATTCTCTTGTTCTCATGCGTGTATGTCGATCTCGGTTAAGAAAACCGTTGTTTTCATGGTGTTTTTCGTGATTTCTGGCGATTTTCGCATCCCACAATACCTTTTTCAGGCCTTTAATTGTGAGTAACCACGGTTACTGTAACCAATAAGTTACCGTTATCGTAATTAGGTTATTGCGACTTCAATTCAGTTGCCGTAATCAAAGTACAGTAACATTTCAGGAGACATGGGTTTGGGCTTCAATCTTACGGGTCTTCTAACAGGGATATGTGTCCTCTACATAGCCCACAGCATGCACCACTTTTATAATCTCTTCACGTCGGAGTTGTGTGAGCCAGCCGAGGGCAACTGTCTTCTGGTACGGTGTTTTTATTTATTATTGTTATATTTTTAGACCATTAAAATAGAAATTTAAATTACAAAAATGGTTAAATAATGATGATTATTGAGTTTGTACCAGTTTTTTTAGACATTTTAATTTAAAAATCCAGTTAGGTTATCGATTTTCTTTTTACTTTCCGACCTTTCAATTACAAAAATGGTTAGATTATTGATTTGTAGACCTTTAATTTAAAAGTTTAAAAAATGAATGTGATAAAAAAGTGGTTTCGAAGCCCTAGTACGGTAAGTGAAGTTTTATTTTAAAGGGCTATGTGTGACTTATCAATTTTTTCATTGATTTAGAAGTTTATTTGTGGTTTTAAAGGAACTACCTTAAAAGTATTCAAGTAAACTAATTAAAGTTAATTTATTTTTATTATAACAATCCTATTTTGTGTATTTTCCTCTTCAAAAATCCCTAATTTCAGCCCAAATTCGAGCCCACTCCGGCCGGTCTCTTCCCCCTGGTTCAGCTGAGAGTCTACGCCTCCTCCTCTTCCAGACAGCTGGGTCACCTGGTCACCACTCTAGAGAACTTCCAACTGGGAGATTCATCCGAGAAAAAGGTAGATTTTATCGATTATTGTCTTTTTCATCGAATTTCAGGCTAGAAAGGCGACTAAAAACTAAAAAGCGGCCTGAGGTTGCCCATAGTAGAAAAAGCGGCCTACATCCACCCAGCTGCCTCAACTCCTATTGAATTTGCATATTGCAGGTAAACATCACCCTGCCCTCGCCCACTCTGAAGAATGGCTCGTTGTTCGTCCACTGCTACCTCCTTCCTCAAGATTTCACCGGCCTCGATCCATACAAGGTTGGTTTTATATGCTAATAACTTTCTCTTTTTTTCAATATGCTAATTAGAGTTTTCACGCAAATCGACTTAAAACGAGTAAAATTAGTCCCCTATATTCCAATTCCAGGCCAGCTGGGTGGTTCCTCAGTCGGACAGGCTGACGACCTACCAGGTCCCGGTGTCATCTGCCTTCAATCTGGTTGGATTCAGTGAAGAGGAGAAAAAGGAGGGAGAGAAAGAGAAGACGGGAGGAAAGGATGGTTGGTGTCTGCTTCTCTGATTCTGACCTTCCTCTGCGTGTCTAGCCATCTTGTATGGTTGTCTGCCTCTCTAACCGCCAGCGTCTCTAACCATGTGTGTCTCTACCTTCACTCTCTCCCTCTGCGTCTCTAACCCCACTGTTTATCTCTATCTCTGCTTCTCTGTTTCTAGCCAATTCTCTCCATTCCAGAAAAGCCGGTCTCTCACCTCCGCTCGATCATCCCTCTCCTGGGAGCTTATGAAGCGCCTCACTTCGCCAGGGATAAGATTCCCAATGAGATTAGGTTAGAGAGACAGACAGGCAGAGAGAGAGAGAGAGAGAGAGAGAGAGAGAGAGAAGAAATCAATCAACCTGCCAATTTAGGCATCTTCTGAACTTCGATGGACCCAAGTACCTGCCGCTGTTCTACCTCGACCGGATGAGCTTCAGAACCAAGGATTTGGTTAAGGTTAGAGAGAGAAAGAGAGAGATAGAGACGTAGAAGAAGAGACAGAAGCGGATGGTTAGAGAGCATAGTTATAAGGAGAGAGAGAGTTATAGAAGCAGAGATGAGCCTCTAAAATTCTAATTTCAGATCGAACAGGAGAAGCCGGTGATGGAAGTGACGATTGACTACAAACCTGCTTCTGTGGGAAAACTGCGCTTCCTCATCACCACCCTCCTTTCTTTCGACCAATTGACTCAGCTGGGATTCTCTGAGAAGGACATCGACGAGGTAGAGTTTCTCTCTCTCTCTCTCTCTAACTCCCTCTCTCTAACTCCCTCTCTCTAACTCCCTCTCCCTTCCAGGTCAAAGGAATCTTCTCCGACACCAACCTCTACCTCCTGGCCGTCACCGTCTTCGTCTCCGCCATCCACCTCCTCTTCGACGTCCTATCCTTCAAAAACGACATCTCCTTCTGGCGCAACAAGAAGGAAATGGTCGGCCTCTCGACAAAGTAAGCCACGCCCATTTTTACTCAATTTTACGCATTTTTAGGTGAATTTTCACCAATTTTACCTCGCCATCCCAATCCACATTTTGACAACCAAGCCTTTCGATAATTAAAAGCCGCGTTTTTACAACCAAAGGCCGCTTGGGGCTGCTTTTCGGAACTTCTCTTTTAACCAATTTCAGGGCTCCTCTTACTCTTAGCCCTAATTTTGCAAATTGCACCAAAAATCGCCCAAATTTACCCATTTAATTCTTTAAAACCCCATTTTTATTGCACAAAAACTTCAATTGTTTCCTATTTTATCTCCATTTTGCCTATTAATTCCTAAATTTCAAATTCCAGGGCTCTTCTGTGGCGCTGTTTCTCCTACACGGTCATCTTCTTCTACCTGATGGACCAGGAGACCAGTCTCCTCGTTCTCATCCCCTCTGGGGTGTCTGTCCTAATTGAATACTGGAAAGTGACGAAGGCCTTCAAGGTGACCTTCTCCCTCTCGGAAGGCATCAAATGGGGAGCCCAATCGGCGGCCGAAGCGGAGACGGAAGCCATCGATTCGCAGGCCATGAAGTACCTCTCCTACCTCCTCCTGCCCCTGTGTCTGGGAGGAGCCGCCTATAGTCTAATCTACGTGCCGCACAAGTCGTGGAGGGGATGGGTGCTGCAGTCGATGGCCAATGGAGTCTACGCCTTTGGATTCCTCTTCATGCTGCCCCAGCTGTTTGTCAATTACAAGCTGAAGAGTGTGGCTCATCTGCCGTGGAGGGCATTTATGTATAAGGTAGGGAGAGAGAGAGAGGCAGACGGTTAGAGAAATGGGGAGGGGAGGAGACGCAGAGGGACGTCCAGGGCAAATTGTTAGACACAGACGGAGAGACCGTCAGATTGGTTAGAGACCCCAGGTAGAGGTAATATTGTTAGAGACACAGAGTACGAGAGAGGAATGGATTGTTAGAGACACAGAAGAATATGCAGGACGGAGTGGGTAGAGACGCAGAGAAACAAGCAGCGATGAGTAGAAACGCAGAGGGATATAGATGGAACAATGATTAGAGACAGATAGGTTGGTAGAGACGCAGTGGAAGGGACGGTCTGGCTGGTTGGAGACCCAGAGAAACAGTGAAAGTAAGAGGAGAGGCAGACGGTTAGAGAAAGCAGGGGGAAAAGTCGCAGAGGATAGAAAGAGAGGTGGTAGAGACGCAGAGAGAGCCCACTGTTAGACACGGAATGAGTAGAGACACAGATAAACAGGCATTGAGGCGAGGCTAGCTAGACACACAGAGGAAGATACCGGAAAGATTGGTTAGAGACGCAGAAGGAGAGACAGTCAGAGTGGTCAGAGACGCAGAGAAACAGACAGTGATGAGATGTTAGAGACGCAGATGCATATAAATTTGCCTTTTTCGTTGTATGGCGACCTCAGGCCGCTCCGCTTTTTAGACAACCTCAGGCCGCTCCGCTTTTTATGGCATTCTCAGGCCGCTTTCCGCTTTTTACGGCGACCTCAGGCTGCTTTTTTCTGATGACCTCATGCCGCTTTCCGCTTTTTTCTGATGACCTGAGGCAACCTCAGGCCGCTTTCCGCTTTTTTGGCATCCTCAGGCCACTTTCCGCTATTTCATGGCGACCTCAGGCCGCTTTGTTAGAGACGTAGGGGTCAAACGCAGACGACCAGAGATGTAATGAACATGGTTACAGACGCAGAGAAGTAGATAGAGGGGGGGGGTGGTTAGAGACGTAGAATAAGAGAATAATCAATCATTTCCATTTTTCTTTTTCCAGGCCTTCAACACCTTCATCGACGATCTCTTCGCCTTCATAATCACCATGCCCACCGCTCACCGGGTCGCCTGTTTCCGGTAAGCAACAGCTGAATTTAGGGCTACGGTAACCCCAGGGCTCTGGGCTAAAATACAGAATAATGTTTAAAATTCAAAATAATTTTTTAAATTTATTTATATTTTTTTAGAATTATATATAAGTTTAAAAATTTAATTTTTTAATAATTTAAAAAAATATTTAATTTTTTAAAAATTCAATTTTTGTAAAATTCAAGATAATTTTTTCAATTTAATTTTTTAAATTCTAGTTTTTTTCAATTCAACTTTTTTATAAAAAATTTAAAAATAATTTTTTAACAATTCAACTTTTTTTGTAAAATTCGAAGTAATTTTCAAACCGCTCATTTTCTTTTTTAGCGGTCCTACCCCTTTTAGCTTCAATTTATTTTCCCTTCTTTTCCTCAGTTAATGCCTTCCGCTTATTCGATTACTGAGATTGGAAACTAGAAATAGTTTCCGGCGAGCTGAAAACAACTTTCTATCTGCGTCTCTAACCTTATGTCTCTTCTTCTGCGTCTCTCTCTCCCTCACTCCCTATCTCTCTCTCTCTCTTCCTCTCTCTTTTTCTCTAATCCTCTCCATTCCAGTGACGACATCGTCTTCCTGATCTACCTCTACCAGCGCTACCTCTACCCCGTGGACTACAGTCGCCTCAACGAGTACGGAGAGGCCCTCGAGGAGAAAGAGGGAGCTGAAGCTGCCCCGAAATCTGCATCTGACACCCAAATCGAGACTGAATCCGAGAAGAAGAACAAATAACCGCCCTTTATCTTTCAATTTACCCCATTTTTGTTTAAAATTCATGTATCTCCCATAATTTATCTCCCTCTAGTCCTTGCCTCCCGCAGTTTGACTGCATTTCCTTCCTTATTTATTCTTCGTAAGTCCTTAATAAGGGACTAATTATTCTCCCTCGGGAAGCAGGTATCTTCGCGTGGTTGTGTTGTTTTGTTAATAAAGAGAAGGCGCGTGCGTGAGGGAGTCGTGCTCCTTTAATGGATACCGGCGGGGGTCGTATCAAGGGGAGAGCAAACAGAGCGGAGGGGCAGTAGTTGACGCCCTGAGGCTGGTCTAACCAGCCGGATACCACTCTCCAGCAATGCGCCTGCTGGGGATACTACTTGTGGTGGCTACTGTAGCCTTTGGGGGTGAGTTTGGGGCCGCTTTGGGCAACCTTCGGCCGCTTGGGACTTGTTTAGACAACCTAAGGCCGCTTAGAACCGCGTATGCTAACGAAAGGCCGCTTTTAATAGCCGTAGGTCACTTTGGACTGCTTTCATCTAACAAACCATAGGCCGCTTTGGGCAACCAAGGCTGCCCAGAAAGTATGTTAATTATCATACACCGCTGTTGGTAACAAAAGGCCGCTTTGATGTCCATTTTTGGTAACAAAAGACCGCTTTTTTACATTTTAAAGCCGCTTTTTTCAGCATAAGACCGCTTTTTATCTTCTTTTGGTAAAAATGGCTCTTTTTAATTTGTTGACAAAGGCCGCTTAGGGCAGTTTCGATAACAAAATGGCGCTTCGGACCGATTTCGGCAGCCATAGGCCGCTCTGGTTAACAGCTGGTCTAACCAGCCCGCCACTCCTGTGCTGGCTGCTGTAGCTCTGGAGAGATGAGTCTTGGGGGCCGCTTTGGGAAATCATAGGCCGCTTGGCCATCTTTTAGTAACTGCTTTAACGCTTTGCCAACCTCAGCCCGCCTCATAGCTCTGTGGGTAGTCAAAACGCTCATTTAGCTAACAAACGACCACAGTAATTGGTAACCTTAACGTTAGGTGGTTTAGGACCTATTTTCGCAACAAAGGGGCATTTTTTACACCTTAATGCCGTTCCAAACCGCACTAGGCCGATTTTTATCGAAAAATTGTTGCATACTGCTTTTGGAAGTGCCGAATTCGAGAATTGTTAGCCGCTTTTAGACAACCGCAGGCCGCTTTTTTGCAACTTAAATGCCGCACATTACTGTTTATAGTTTAAAAAAGCGATTTTACGATTAGTTAAGACCGCTTTTTCACTGTCTCCACGATTGGGACCTAGAAACGATAAAAATAGGAAAACAGTCAATAAATTAACATTTCTTTTTAAACCCATACAAATACCAATTCAAAGAAACAATCTTATTTTTCGTACGTAACAATGAAAATAATGGAAATCAAGCGTTATTTGCGGCGTTCTAATCGAGGACGCGTGTTCGTTTCCCTGCCTCGCGCACCCATACCAGATCGGCGCCGCCGCTAGGGCTACCCATATAAGGGCGCCGCGTCCCGCAATGCTTGGGGCGGTGGCCCTCAATCCACCGTCCCCTGCATGCAAGATTGTAACATTCAAAGATTGTGAATTATAAGTGCCTGCCGCACGACAGTGCCAGGATGGTCCGTACCTTGACCTCCTGGTTTTTTTGCTTTTTAATTTTTAAAAAACAATTTAAGTAATTTCAAACAATTTTTTAAACCATAAAGAATAGAATAGAGGACATCTTAGTTGAAAAACAAAAACAAATAAATATAAATTTTAGTAACTTCTGGAGCCTCATTGCCTGGTACCTGCGGTCGCCGCCTTGTTGGCTACATAACATCATGGGGTACCGTACCTTTCACAGATGAACAGGTCATATTTTCATTTAGTCCTTTAAATTAGACCTTTAAGGCCAAAAAACTAACTCATCTGGTGTTTGCATTCTTCGTTATGGAGCCGAATGGAAAACTGCATTTGGAATCTGATGCAGCGACGGAAAGATTAAAACAGGTTTTTGGGATACTGTAGAATGAGGAATACGTAAATGATTTTAGGTGATGGAAGTAGCTAAAAGACACTCTCATCTGAAAGTGCTCTTTGCTATGGGAGGGTGGGAGAATTCTCAATACTTTTCGTTGCTGGTGGCTGATCATCCGAGGAGGTAGGGAGAGAGAGAGAGAGAGAGAGAGAGAGAGAGAGAGAGAAAGACAGAGAAAGAGAAAAGAGAGAGAGAGAGAGAGAGAGAGAGAGAAAGAGAAAAAAAGAGAGAGAGAGAGAGAGAATTATGCTTGTTTTATTATGCCAAACTTTAAAAATCCAATTTTATCTATTTTAATTCACAATATATTGACTGTTTCCACACTGACCAATTAACATAATTTACATTAAAAATCGATTTTCAAAAATTTTATTAAAACATTTTCTTTTTTTGGCCTTTTTGAACATTTTAACAGTTTTTAAACAAGAGATCTGAAACAAACTGTCGGTGGAGAAATAACCAACTTTTCCAAAACAATGGAAACATTCGTTTGAGCTTAATAGTTAATTGGAACAAATATTTTCGTTTAAATTTGGGGATTTAGCCAAGTTTCAAACTTTCAAACATTGTAAGGTTAAATTAAGCATATTTACATCGTGAACTTTTGCCATATCACTCCACTATTTAAATGCAGAAATGTTATATTTAAACAGTTCATATTTTATATTTCAATGTAAACAATAAAGTTTAAGGCATCTACGCTATTTCGAATTATTTGGTAGGCAAGCAATGTTTTTTGTTTCCGCATTCGTCTCCATCAATGCAGACATTAAACTTATGAAACAAACAAATACAAACAATTAAATTATAACAGTGTCTTTAGATAAACAAATTTTTTTTAAATGTGTTGATATTTTCAGTTTTCGACAACTATTCAAAATTAGTCCAGTGTTTCGACATTGTTTAACGTTAATGTTGGTTTTGAACGTTTAGTGCAGATATCTCCAGGGGTGATCAATTTGTTGGCCGTCGCCTGACGGCGACCGCACCCCCAGTTTGAAACGCATGAGGCCCCAATGGCTGAGAGCCAGGAGAAAAAGAGCAGCGTCCTTTTCCCTTTTTTGTTTAGCACTTTACATATTATGATGTTTGTAAGTGAAATCATTCTTAACTAAAAATAATTGGGAAAATTCATTTTTAGGTTTGATTAATTAAAAGAATTTATCTAATTCATTTAAAAAGTTAAACAAAATAAAATAAAAATAAAAACACGTTTAATTATTCCATTTTCTTAATCATTTTAATAGGAAATAATCACTTTTATGTTTCTTTATCGCCGGGGTCTCTCTTGGCCGGTTACTGCGATTAGCAGTGGAGCGCGTTTGGGGGTCAGAAACGCGATGTTGGTCTCGATTGCGCGACAGAGGTTCCGCGAGGTAACGAAGGTTCCGCGGCACAGCGACAATGGTTCCGAAGACGACAAAGGTTCCGTGGCGATGCGACAAAGGTTCCGCCCATTTTTTATTACACGCCCAGCTGCAAAATACATTCAACAGTCTCAGTCGGTCGTTGACCACCGGAAAAATAACATACTGTAACCGTTTCAACACAGTCATTTCATTAGAATCTGGATCTTGGTATCAATACTACCATGACAGAAAATTGTTATGCCTGAATTCGCCGGATATCACTATGTTTATCTTCAAACAAGAAAATATTAAATATCCGTAGATAAAAGTTCCATTTTGGGTAGGGTCCGCGGGAAATTTTCCGGGTTGTGGAGGGGTCCAAATACCCTACCTGGACCCCCCAATTTAGAAAGGTACCGGGTCCGCGTAAATCCTGAGAAGTCAACAGTTTTGCCATTCACCTAGTCTTATAGCAATGTAGTCTCACCAGGCTAGCCATTTCCCAAATGGAACCACCAGCGTTAATATTACCGCAGAATTTCTCAAGTCAAACATAATCTTATGGGCTACGGAAACCTTAATCACACATGTTTCGTTGACTGAAATAGTCGTTGACTAAATGAAATTAGCTAATATTCCATTGACAGAAAATGATCTACATGATAGAAAACCTTCAAATTGAATTTTGACGTAAAATACTACACAACCATCTCAAATGACAGTAAGCCACACTACATTAAATACATAAGTATTTTGTATTCAGTCAATATATTGAGTGAATTCCAAAACATTTTGCTAGGACACCAGCTCTGAAAAGTCCGACTTTTCTACCAAGATCCAGATTCTAATGAAATGACTGTGTTGAAACGGTTACAATATGATATTTTACCGCTGGTCAACGGCCGACTAAGACTGTTAAATGCCTTTTGAAGCTGGGTGTTTCATAAAAAAAGGGCAGAACCTTTGTCGCATCGACACGGAACCTTTGTCGTCTTCGGAACCATTGTCGCATTGCTGCGGTCAACTTTTGTCAGGGTTACGGTCGCGGAACCTCTGTCGCGCAATCGTTGGTCTCGCCAACAACTTCAACCCGTTCTCTGCGAATACTCATTTTTATGTGATCAAATTTAAAAGAAATACTCAGCATAACATCCAAATTGAGTGTTTGAAATTGTATGAAATTTCATAGATTTTCAGGATATATCAGGGTGGGAAAATTCAGTTTTTCAACCGAATTTCATACAATTTAAAACACTCAATTTACATTTTATGTTGAGTATTTTTTCTCAATTTACAACATTTACAATTGCGTGTTCGCAGAGAAAACGCTTTTCAAAGTTAATATTTTTGAGTAAATCTAATGACTTTTCACTAAGTGCGCTCCATCTCACTCGCAGACCCGTTGTTAGCAAATATGAGAGAGAGTGAGAGAGAGAGAGAGAGAGAGATAGAGAATTATACTTGTTTTATATTGCCAAACTTTTAGAATACAAAATTCAGAATATCTTGACTGTTTCCACACTGTCCAATTAACATAATTTAAATCCTTAAAAGGCGATTTTCCAAAAAGAAATGCATAACTTTTCTATATTTACGTTATTTACAAACATTTTTAACTAAAAGAGAACAAGCACGCTGAAAACTCTGACCAATTGTTAATACAAAACGCCATTGTTGAAAAACAATTGAAACATTGGTCGTAGCTAAATTGTGTTATCTATGTAAGTTTCTACAATTTGTCGTTCAGCCAATTTTTAAACACTGTATAGTTAAAGTCAGTATTTTTACACTGTGAACTTTTGCCGCATCACTCTACTGTTTAAATGCAGAAGTTTCAACAAATTAGCGGAAACGCCACCGCATTTAATGAAACACGAAATTAAATTCTTCAAAATCAATCCTGTGTTTCGACGTTGTTTAACATTAATGATGGTTTTGAACGTTTAGTTCGACAGGGTATGGCTTACGTTAGTTTTATAAAACGCAAACTTAACGGCCTTTATATGACTTTTACGTTTATATGATGGAATTAAATTTTGTAAACCATTTAGTTAATCATCACAACTTTAAAGACCAATTTTTGGTGGAGGAGAAGAGAGAGAGAGAGAGAGAGAGAGAGAGAGAGAGAGGTAATTTTCCTAGTTTTACTTTGCCAAACTTTAAAAATACAATCTTAGCTATTTGAATTCACAATATTTTGAATGTTTACCAAACAGTCCAATTAACATAATTTACCTTAAAATGCGATTTTTAAAAAAAATGATTTACTTTTCTATATTTATGCTATTTATAAATTGTTAGAACTGAGACTCGAATATCTCCTTGGTACTCTCAATAGAGACTAAACCAATTGTTTAAAAACAATTGAAACATTGGTAGTAGCTTAATTGAGTTAATTGTGTTGGTTTAAATAATTAGCCATTTTGCCAAGTTTCAAACCCTACAAGTTAAAATCAGCAATTCATGACATCCAAATTTAAATAATTCAAATTTGCCACATCATTCCACTGTTGTCATGCACAATTAGTTAAAAATGTTTTTTTTTGCATAATATATAAAACCTATTCAATAATTTTGATACCAAACTGTTTCAAAAGGTATGTAAATAAATTAATCATGGGAAATTTCAATTCGAGCCTGAGTAGCATTCCTAATCAATGAGACGTTGATATATTTGTGGTTGCTGACGCTGACTGAGTATCAAATGAATCGTTGTGAAACAGTACAAATTTCACGTACACACATTAAATTGTATTTATGTGAAATTTAAATTTTTTAATATAAAAATCAAGTAATTTTAAATGTTCATCAGTGAAAACATGTCCTTTCTAATGGAATTTGGCATTGAATTAGAGAAAAAATAAAAACAAACAACGTCTTTCATATTTTTGCGAAAATTTCATTATTTCGTTTTTTGACGCTATTCAAAGTTAGTTCCGTGTTTCGGCATTGTTTAATATTAACGATTGTTCAGAACTTTTAGTTCTTTCAGTGCAGTGGAACTTTTTTATGTAGCAAACGATAAAAAATTTAAAATTAAAATCCTATTTTTAACAGATTTTTCATATAAACAAAACAAAAGCATTAAAAAAAACTAGTTACTTTCTGGTAACCCCTGTTAAAAATTCCAATAAACGTTGTAACATTCGTGTTCTTAACATTCACACCAATCAATTAGAAAATTTTGAATCATCATCGGCGAAACAACTTTGATTTCAAATAAAAAAGTAACATTGAACTGTAAAACTTTTTTTATGGAAAATTGTTTTTTTTAAACTGAATATTTTGATAATTTTGACAAAAAAGTTGAAAACAGAAAAATCGAAAATCACTTTTTAGATAAGTTCTCGGTAGATTTGGAGGTGACTGAACTTTTGAAAAAAAAACATTTTTTAGCGAAATCATTAACGGTTTTTGTTTGTTTCAATTCAATTGTTTCAAAATTTAAAAAAAACCGAAAAAAAATGAATAAAAAAATTGCCAAACATTGCGATGAATCAAAAAAGTAAACATTTGATTTTATTTTGTGATTAAGAGAAAAAATGAAAATGAAAAAATGTGTTAGAAAATCGAATTAAAAAGTCGTTGAAAAAAGATTTTTTTTTCGTTTCATTTGGTTATTTAAAATTTTACAAAACAAAAAATGGTTACAATTGGATTAATTAGCAAAATTTTGACACATCCATTCGCTAAAACCTATAGAGTTTTACAAATGTTGAAATTTTTTTTCAAATTTAAATTACGGTCTTGAAATTGCAAATATCAACTAGCAAATCCCATGACTAATTCACGTAAAATACAAATTGATGGTCGGCCTTCCAGAGTTCGAAGGTTCAGCGTCCGAAGAATGAATTGTGTCTAAATTTTCAAATATTTTTTGAAATGTTTTGAAACATACACTTGAATAATTAAAATAAAGGCTTATATTTTTCGCAGATCTAATAGATTGAATAAAAAACTCCAGCAACCACGTTGTTCACATTATTTCTTTACGAAGGCGACTCCATTGAGGAATCATTTGCCTCGGATATTTTGCACAAGTTTGCAACATTTGATTCCAAAAAGTTTAACATTTTTTGTAAAAACGGCTTTCAAGATGTAAAGTTGAACACATATGGGCTTTTAAAATCTTGTAACCCAAAAATATTTAGGGTACTAATTTAACAAAATGTTTCTTTTTATAAATTCATAGTAAAACGCAGGCAGATGAGGCCGTTTCAATCTTTGTCGAAAGAACAGTGGAAAACTTTGTGTTCGTAATATTCAATAAATATTATTTATTTCCTATTTCTTTTAAAATGTTGAATTATTTTGTGCATAGCCAGCCACTTATTAAAATTATTATTGTTTTCCTTATTTTCCATAGTATTGAAACAAACGATTAATGTAATTTTGTATAAAAAGAGAAAAAAAAACGAAAGAAAATGCTTAGAAAGAAGTTTATAATCAAAGAATTGTGATCTTTCGCGGACTTTTTTTTACGCATTATTTATTTAGGTTTACCATAATTAGAAGAAAAAAACATTTTTAAAGATCGCATGGTCAATAAGGAAATTATTTTAGTGGTAGTATTTTTGCCGCGTTTAATAATTTAATTAAAACAGCATTGAAACATTTGATTTTTATACCCAAGTAAAAATATTTAAAAATGATATGAAATATTCAAAAAGATTATAAGAACCCCAAAGTCCATTATTTTATTATAATTTGAAAGTTTAAACTAACTTTTCCTAGAATTATATTTTTTATCATCTAAATGACGAAAAGAAAGATTGGGGTAATATCGCTGATAATTTGAATTAAAGGGACTTGAAAGATTTTCCAGGTTTAAAGGGGAAGGGCCTCGTAAAATTGATTTTTGAAAGTCTCTCTACAATTATTTCATCAAATGGATGTAGTGCCACGATTCTGAAACATACCCCTTTTATATGATTTCGACTGCAAAAGGGGCGCGTTTACAGGGCCATTCTACGCGTTTGCCGCACGTAAACACGGCTAGAGTGGGCGAGAGAGTGTGGGAAATAGGGAGACGCAGAGTTGGCGGCAATTCAAATGACAATTTTCCGAAAATTCAAGCGCTCCTAAATCGGTTCATTTTGATCCAAAATGGGTAAAAGAGGTATTTTTCGAAATCCTGGGAATAAGATCGAGATTTTTATCACAAAAACAGAAAAAATATTTTTACGCGGTCCTTCCCCTTTAAAAAAAATCAAGTTTATAATCAAAGCCTCACAACCTTTTCTAGATCCATCTTCATCGAACACATCCTCTCTGTCCTCAAAGAATACAACTTCGACGGAGTGGATATCGATTGGGAGTACCCAGTAACCGGAGGAGCTGTCGAAGGGACCCCAGCCGATCGAAAGAACTACGTCCATCTCATGAGAGAACTAAGAAACCGCCTCCGAGAAGAAGAAGACGCCACTGGAAAACCCTATCTCATCTCATTCGCCGGGGCTGCCGGTCACTGGGTGCTGAAACCTGGCTATGACCTAGTTCAACTTGTCAAATACGTCGATTTTGTCAACATCATGTCTTACGGTAGTTTTTGCGTACAGTTAACTCTAACCTACAGTAATCCTCAGACTACTTCGGTGCCTGGCAATCGAAATGGGGCGCATTTACCGGTCCTCCAGCTCCGCTGCACTTCGCCATGCCTAAAAAGTTTACCATTTTAGGGTATAAAATATGGTTTTTTTTCCAGATTCTCAGGAAGAATGAATGTCCACGCTACTTTGAAGTACTACAGTTGTCAATTGAAGGCTAGCGGAAAGGTTAGAACTAATTTTTTTAAAAAATTAACAAATTTAAATTTTTTCTACAAAATTATTTCCATGTTACATGACACTTCCTTATATTGATTATTTTTTGAATGGCAATCAGGAATTCGTTGTGCAAATAATGAGTAAATTTATTTTAAAGTTTTACGCTGTGAATGTTTTACACATTTTTTTATGACAGTACGTTACAGGACGAACAGTAATTTCACTGATATGCATTTGATAAAAAAATATATTTTGTAAATGATTTTAATTTTCTTAGTTTTCTAAAGTTACAAGATAACATTAAATCCGAAATTTGTAAAAAACTTCAAAATAAAAATTTTCAGTTTCACTCAAAGCCATGTTTCACCCATTCTTTATGACAGAAAGTTTTCGCTAAACAGTAGTTGTGCAGTAGTGAAGTTGCATTTCAACAAGATGAAATAGAATTGGAACGACAGAAATAAAGTGTTAGGGACGCAGAGGAAAGGCAAACAAAGTTTAAGTTTTCTTTCTTTGTTTTAATTTTTCTTCAAAATTATTTCAATGTTTTATGAAATTTTCATAGATGACCAACAATGTACAGGGAATTATTTCCATGTTTTGTGAAGTAGAATTGTTACATATGAAAAAAAACAAATTCTATTACCGGAGTTCAAATACAAGTGATTTTAAAGGCTTAAAAAGGATTTTATTTACCAAAACATGTAGTTAAAAACCATAAATTTGTGGTTTTATATTTCTATTTTAAAGCAATGTTTCACTGATCTTTTATGGCAGAACGTTTTGGCTGAACTGTAGTAAAGGGGAAGAAAATACAAGTGGAATATAAATTAATCGCTTCACAAAATGAAATAAAATAAAAAGAGGGAAAATTGTAATTTTTTTTTGAGTATTTATAAGTATAGAAAAAAAAACCAAAAAATGCTTTTTTAAACAATTTTATAACGTTTTGTTACCTTTATAAAGTAGAAACAACATGAAACTAAAATGCAAACAATGTAAATTGTAAAATTCACAACAATGATTTTTTATATAGTTTCACGCAAAGCAATGTTTCATCGATTTTTTATGACAGATAGTATCCACTGAAGTTTAATGTGGGGGCTTTCTTGTTATATTTCCTTATATTTAAAAAGTTCTTGAAAAATAATATAAATGCCATTTTGAATGAAACATTCAGATTGATCGATTTTCATTTGCAGACTTTTAATGAAAAATGATTTTAAAAATGTTTTTTAAAACTTGTCATTTGTAGGCTAGCGTTAAGAATAAAGCTTACTTTTTAATTCTTACTTTAAATAAATTTATATAAAAATTTATAAATTTTCCACGCAATTAAATTATTTCCATGTTTTGTGATAATTTCATAGATTGGATAGGTTATTGACCAACAATAGGACAGAGAGGGCTCACGAATTTTGACTGAATACCCTGAAAAGATCAATTTTCATTGGCAAACTTTAAATACACATGATGTTAACATGATGTTATTAATAAAAAAACATTAAAATAAAAATCTAAAAAATGTAAACGTTACAAATTAAAAAAAATAATTTTTTTCAATTTCACTTAAAGCGATGTTTCATCGATTTTTTATGAAAGAAAGTTTTTCTGAATTGATTGGGTGCCTACAAAAGAATGAAATTGAAGTAAAACGGGCAACACAAGGTGTTATTGACGCAGCAAAAGATCTGAAAATTTTTTGTACCCATGAATTTTCTATTTTTTTATTTTATATGTATATTAGTTTTTCACAAAAATGTTTCCATGTTTTGTGATACGTTATAAAATTGAATACAAAATTTAATTCAAATTCTCCACATTAAACGACAATGTAGAAAAGTTGGAGTAAAATTATTTTATAAATTAAGAAAAAACATTTTATTATTATTTTCAAAAGGTGATCAGGGGATGATTCTCCTTATTTTTAAAGTTAATTGAACTAAGGTTCAAGCAAAAATTAGAAAAAAACTTTTAAGATCACAATGTTAAAAATTTTCAATTTTTCGCAACGCAATGTTACACACGTTTTATATCCGAGAAAGTCTATAGTCTCAATTGTAATCGATTGGCTATCTTTCAAAACAAATTAAGAATAAAATAGTAGTTAGACGGCAAAAAAAACTTTATGTTAGGGACGTAGAGGAAGGCAAAATATCAGGAAGAATGTTTGAAATACTACTTGTCCCCTTAAGGATACCGAAAGGGTTAGATCTTACTTTGTAATTTCAACTTTTTATATATTTTTAAATGTTTTCTAAATTTTCCACGCAATTAAATTATTTCCGTGTTTTGTGATAATTTCATAGATTGGATAAAATATTGGACGACAATGCAGAATGGGCGACGACAAATGCTCACAAATTTTGACTAAATACATTAAGAAAGGCCAAATTTCATTGACAGATTTTAATTTTAACTTAACTTAAATGATTAACTTAATTAACTTTATACAAGTTTTTTTTGGAAATTTTATAAATTCAAACCGACATCAAATTAAAATAAAACATTTTTGAAAAATCAATCAAAAAATAGGAATTTTTCAATTTGAAATAAAATTTAAACGGGCAAAACAAGGTTAGGGACGCACCAAAAGATCTGAAAGAATTTTTGAACCCATGAATTTTCAATTTTTTATATGACACAATTTTGCAAAAGTATCTCGTTTTTTCAAAAATTCCTTTAAACTTTTATTTAAATACGGTAATTTTATTATTAATTTTATATATTAATTTTCTACAAATTCATTTTCATGTTTTGTGAAACTTTAATAAATTGTATAAGTTATTGAACAACAATGCTCCAGTGGTCGTGGGCGAATTTTTAAAATTGATCAGTTTTTTAAATGTTTTTTAAAGGTTGTCTAAACCTTAAAAATTAAAAAAGTTTAATTAATAAAACTTAGAAAAAAGAAAAACTTTAATAATCACTAATATGATTTTTTTAAAATTTCACGTAAAGCAATGTTTCACCCAGTTTTATTACAGAAAGTTTTGCATGAAATGTAATCGGTGAGAGGTGCAGTACAAAACTAAATAAAAGTAATAAAAATAAAGTTACAGCAAGGTTGGTTACACAAAGCAAGATGTTTGGTACAGAGGAAAGAATTTTTAACCCTTTTTTTATTTCCTTTTTTATTTTATTTAAATAAATATTTTAGCTAAATATGGGAGTTCCGTTCTATGGACGGTACTGGCACAACGTAGGAGATGCGGTAGATCCAGCTGATGATATGTGGAGGACTGCGACAGCTGCAAATGGAGATAATAAGTTTGAGGTAGAGGTAAAGAAAGAAAGAAAGAGAGAGAGAGAGAGAGAGAGAGAGAGAGAGAGAGAAAGAGAGAGAGAGAGAGAAAGATAGATAGATAGATAGATAGAGAGAGAGAGAGAGAGAGAGAGAGAGACATTTTTAGGGAGGAGATGTTCAATGGAGGAAGATGGCTGAACGATTCGATGTTTCCAAGCGCCGATTCCATACGGGTTCCAAGAGTCCGTTCATTTGGCTGCCTGGAAACAAAACATTTGTTGGATATGAGGATCCGGAGAGTCTTAAGTACAAGGTACACTTTTTGTTTCGTTTAGCTTTTTTAAAAAATATCTACACGACATTTTGGAGAATCTGAAAGATATTTTAATAATTTATTAACGAACCTCTTTGACACTTTGCTTTAGAGATTTTTGAATTTGATTTTCATTTTCACTTTTTTTTTCATTATTTGTCATTTTACTTGAAAGTTTCACCAAAGGCGGAAATTTTTAAGGACAAGGAATTTCTACTAATGACAAGACATGCGAATATTTAGCAAATGACAATACTAACATGGCATTGTATGGTAAAACTAAAATGATTCTTTCAAGGATTTAATACCACAACGAGCTCACAAAAAATTAACAATTTAAAAAAAAATATTTAAAAAAATCAAAAATATCCACTTTTTTAAAGCATGGTGTTTTGAAAATGGATTCCTAAAAACTGTTTACTCCACTTCATTTAATTGGTCGGCAGATTCTGATTATATAAATTTACAAGAGTTTCCAAGAAGACCAAGACTGCCTAAAATGGATACCCAAAAATTTGGCGTTTGAAAGAAACCTTTAACTTACAATAAATATTTTAACAAATAAAACAAGAAATACAAAGAAATCAAAAGAAAATTGTAGTTTTTTTATAGGCTAAACCTTTATAGTTAGTTAAACGTTACTTTCAAACGGCAAATTTTGGGAGTTTCGATTTTAGGCAGTTGTTGGTCTTTTTGAACTCTTGTAAATACTAAAAAAAAATTGTTTGTGGTTGACTGTTTCAATGATTGTGTAAGAGTTCAAACTTTAACTGTTGTGTTTAACCAAGATAATTAGTAGTGTACAAGATGGTGCGAAAAGGTCAGTCTCATATCCCGAGATTGAAAAATTTTTTTTTTGAACTAATGCAATTTTTCTTATATTTTCCCCTCACGTTTGTTCCTTAGACAAATGTTTCAAACAATCGGACACAAATTGTCGATGAAAACAAGGTTAACAAATTATTATATACTTTGCTCAAACATTCGAAAATTGATTGTTTTCACAAAACAGCCAACCGTTGTAAACTGAAAAATAAATCAACATCGGTTTTTAGCGAATTTCTTTAAAAAAATCTGAAAACATTTAAACATTGGAATGGTTTGGCGAAAACTATGCAAAAAAAATGTGTAAAACACAAAAACACGACATTCTAAAAAAATTTCTGCTTAAAAGCAATCGTCTAAAGTATCAAATAATAGCCCGAAATGAATCACATTAATTTGCTGTAACATTTAAAAATTCATCGTATTTACGAAACAGCCAACCGCTTTAGAACACTGAACAAAAATCAACATCAGTGTTTAATAAAATTATTTCACAACCCGTAACTATTTAAACAGTGGAATTATGTGGCAACTGCTCACTATGCAAATCCAAAAACGCCTTTTTCTAGGTAGACTACATAATTGAAAACAACATCGGAGGAGCGATGATTTGGGCTATTGACTTCGACGATGACCAACTTTCCATGCTCTCAGCTCTCACAACCAATGGAATCACAACCATCAACTCTATAAACAGCCAACTTACCTACAAATGCTCCCCAATCAATGAACAGCGCTGGTGGACTTTTGATGATGGAGAGGTATAATTTCCAATGAAAAGGAAGTAAAAAGAAGAAATTTAGGATTTAGCTGGGATGTGTGGAAGATCTGCTCCTTTATATGAAGGCTACTACCCAGTTTGTGACCCAGATGACCCGGGACATGCCTGTTGTGGAAAGGTGAGTCTACTTTTAAGGAACTTGAAGATCTCGCTATACTTGAAAAGGAATTGCCAATGTAATGAAATTCCTAAATGATGAAATCTTTTTGCATCTTTACGAAACATTTGATTGATGAAAAATGTTAAAAATAATGTTTTAAAAATTGTGAAAAGTGTAATTTATAAGACAAGTAACTCTACATGTTTTAAATTTTTGTGTTATTTTTTAAAATGTTTTCAGAAAATTAGCAAAGATTCATAACATTGTGTCGAATTAAGTTCTTTACGTAAATTGTGAAAAACAATTAAATTTCTCAAATTGCTATTTTTCCTATTTTTAACTTGCAGAATCTTTCAGCCAAACCACAAAGATATCCCAACATATTTATAATTGGGTGAAAAATACTGAAATTAAGTTTTATCCGATAGTTTCAGTATTTTTCACCCAATTATCTAAATGTGGAGATATCTTTGTGGTTTGGCAGGATTTTATCCCTATTTGTTTTATAACTCCTTTGATTAAACATCCAATCTATGAAAATTTCACGAAACATTGGACTCATTTAATTCTTCGATAATTTAAAAAAAATCGTTGGAAGTGAAACATTCTTGTAATTTCTGATTCAAACCCAGGGGTCCCTAACCATTAGTGTTTATTAAAACATTTGATAGTATAACTTAAATGAAACAATGACCCGCATAAAAACGATTCACCATTTAAAATTGTTGAACCTTTAAATTTCCAAAAATCGAATTCAATTTTTAATTCTTTTGGAAACTAAAGGAAGACCAGGATTATTTCAAAAAACAAAAAATAATTTTGCAAAACTTTGCAACAAAAAAAACCGCGAAATATTGATAATTGGAAAAATTAAAATTATTTTTTTGAAAATATTTCAAACACCAACTAGGGACAGGCTGTTTTTAAAATCACTACCACAAGACACTTTCAGCTATAACGAAAAAAACAGCATGATATCTAATAAAGTTAAATTACATCTACTGACTTGACTATTAGTGCAAGCTTATTATCATATCTAAGAAGAATTAAAATGAAAGTAACTAGAATTGAAATAGTGGAGTGATGTGGAAAAACCGCGCAATGTAAAGGGAAAGGCTGTAACTGCTATAATATTTCCCTTACGGTTAAAACTTTTTTTTTTGCAAATTTCCGACTTGTAATTGAAAAAATTAAGAAAAATAGTTGTTAGTTATTATCAAGCAATGTTCCTTTTTTCTGTGAATTGATGTTTTAAATACGAAAGAGCTGGGATACATTCATTGCATTCCAAACTGAAATACACTTTTGCTACTTTTGTGAAACATAGGTTTCCATAATCTTTAGAATAACATTTCAAAATGTAAAGATAAAGTTTAATATGAAGATAAACTCAGGAATATACATTTCTAGTTTAAAAAAAATAAATTAATGGATGACATGAAAAAAATGTTTAATGTTTTCAAATGAAATTTTCGATTTTTCAATTGTTTTCACAGTTTACAAAGATGTTGGTGTCGACGAACTAACGAAACTTCAACTACAAGAAACTTTTCCTAAATAGGGAAAACAGTGGGGTAATATTTTTTAAAAGAAATTAATAAAAAATAAAATGAGGAAAATTGAACAGTTAGATGTTTTCACAATGATTTATTCGAAACTGCAGCTGTTCTTCAAAGTATCTTGGAGAAAATTTGCCAAAGTTGGCTATGATAACCAAATTCAAACACAAACTATAACAGTGATAGTCGTTGCAAATCGATAGCTTACCAGAAATTTCCAAATGCAACCCTTAAGCACACTTTTTGTACGCAATTTCGCGTTAGCTGTCATTTGACAAGAGCTAAGGACTGAAAAAAAAAACTGAAAAAAATGAGGAAAACTAGGATAGGACCACTATGATTGATAAAATTAAATCAAAAATGATTTTATTTTAATTTATAGTTCAAGTAGTTGGAGCAAGAATTTATAGTTCGAGCATTGTTGTATAAGTTGTTTGCACCGAAAAGAAAGCAGTCTCTTTGAGGCATCGATTTCTCGACGGAAACATACTTTTGTTTCTTTTGCGGAACATGCAGTTTTATTATAATTTGCTATTATTTTTAATTAACTATTTGAATTATTTACCACGGATAGAAAGCAGCGAATGAAATCTTAGCTACAAGAAACCTTTCATGATTAGGAAAAACACTGAGGTGTATTTACTATAAAATAAATTTGAGAATTGATGAACAGTTCTAAAAGTGTTGTTGATATCAAATCTATCAACACTGAAAACAGTGCAAGCGTTAGGCACACTATTGAAACAGTGGAAGTATGCGGTAAAACAGGAAATTGTGAAATTGGCGCAAATATCGCAACTGACCAAAGGAGGGAATATTTTTATATGTTTCAAATACAAAGCTACGACCAGATTGGCTCCCAAAATAAGCGAAACATTTCCTGCTTTGGTGAAAAATTGGGATGACATATTTAACTAAATTAAATTTTTGGTTAGTCATCACTTGGACAAATTGCAGATTTCATCCTTCATTTTGTATGCTAACTAACTGAGGTAAATGGATTATCAAGAAGTTTATAAATTTAAATTTAAAAAAATTTTTTTTTTTAAACTCACAAGGAGAATGTTTTCGGAAACGGTTTATTGACTAAATTTATCGAAACGAACAACAAGGTGAAGAAAACAAATTCTAAAGATATAAACTTTTAATACTTATGAGAAATAGTAGGGTAACGTACAATCGACAATTTAAATATAGGTTTCAATAGCCGCGAATTTGAAAAAAAATGTTTTGATACGGCAATGAATCTACTTATGAATCTACCCACTTTTTTTGTTGTTTGTCAACAAATTTGCCACACGCTTTCACGCTAAATGAAAAAACACAACCTTTTAAACAATAAAACAATTAAAAATCGGACACCTCAATGAAAATTCTTTAACAAACTGGATTTGAGTAGAATCATCAACTTCAGAAAATAATCCGAAATCTTAAATACAAAAAAGTATTGGGTTTTATATATAAAAAGAAGCTCACCAAGGATCAAATGACTATCTAAGGTGATTATTTTTCAATATGCAGAGAAACATTTGACTGCCGATATTTGTAAAAAAGTTATCATTATATTTTTTCTCAAAAAAAAAAGAGAAATAACATAAAAACAATTTTGAATTTCTTTTTGCATTGTCATCTAAAATCCAATTTCCTAAACAAAGTAGTAAAACACCAAATTGATAACTTTTCTCTTAAAAAAATATTTCTAATTGAGCACGTTGACTTTGAAGGATACCAAACAACAAATCCCTAACATAGAGAAGCATTTCTTAGAATCATTGGATTGATGAATTTCGTCCACAAAAAGATTTGCTTAGCTAAAAGCTAAAAAATTTGTATGCTAGTTCTCGCCTGAAGCATTTCACACTGAATAAATATATTTTCCAAAAACATCTTATTGGAATAAACATTTTGCTGACTGTGAAACCAATTTAACAAACAAATGAAATTTTTGATTTATGTAATTTAACAGCTGAAATAGTTTTTCTAGAAATAGGTAAAAATATATTATTAAAGAAAATTTATCAATTTCTCAATCCAATTAGTATGTCAATCGTTTATATAAATGATTGACATACTAAACACTGCGGCTCCACTGAAAATCAAATGATTGACCAGAGAAATAAATTATCTTTTTGCGGAAACATTTGATCAATGTATCACTAGAAAATATCAATTTTTATATATCCATTTCAATTCAAAATAGAAGCTTTAGGTAAATTCTTCTAAAACTTTTATAGCCAAAGGAGCTAAGATCCAATGTAAATTTTCACTGCAACAATTTTTTGGTGAACCAAAAAAAACAGTGGAGTCACTTAATTTTGCAAAAAAAGTTTTCTCTTTGGAAAAACAATTTGGTCATTGAAAATTTGGATTTCAAATAGCAATGGTAACAATTTACTAAAAGAAAGAATGGGTTGATAATTCTCCAAAACATTTAAGTATTAAATTGCCTTTGAACATTTACCCATAAAAATTTGGCAAAAGAATATGTCAAGCAAAAAACAGATGACCAATAAAACGGGAGAAAAAAATCGTGAATTAACCAAAAAAAATTTTAATCAAACAATTTAATCAAGAAATAGTTTATCATAAGTTCAAATGCAGGACACTTAGATTTCTCAACTAAAGGGACCTTGGCAGTATTGTGTGTGACTCAACCTAACAAAAACGGGCAAATATAAATCAGTGCTGACATAATGAAATTATTTTCGTTTGGATAAAACATCACTTTCAAATTGCTCGAGCACATGAATATTTTGTCAATTTGGAAAAATAGTAAGTAGCTTTATAAATTTTTTTTTGTTTTTTAGTTGAGTATATTAATTTTTTTTGGGAATCACACGAAAGCATATTCCAAACGAAGATAGTTTTTTTTTAAATTCTGAGAAACATTTGCTTCATTACATTAACAAAAATATTTTTGTTGTTGTTGAAAAATTTACAGTATGTTTCAATTTTGGATTACTTTGATTGAGCTCAGGAGAAGCATTTGATTAACCTATTTTGCAAAATTTCATTTAAAATAATATAGAACACTCTAGAGAATTAGTTTAAAAAGCTTTTTTCTTTCGAAGCTTGACAAAAAAATTGAATAGGCAAGATTAATTTAATGTTTTTGATTTAATTGTGTTTTTGCTTAAACTTTGTATTCAAATTGCAATGCATCCAAATCAATTGAGAAAACATTGACGAGAAAATTATTTTTGGTAACGAATTGCATTAGTCGCATGTTTCTCAGATTTGCAAAATAATTCAATTTGTTTGCTGTTTGATGCCTCTTGTTCAGATGTCATAATAGTAAATTATTGTTTTTTAACGAAAAACTTAATACTTCGTCTCAGTTAAAGGCGAGTATAGTAATGACATGGATTTGGACGAGGTCTTGGATTTTGCTCTAAAGTGCTGTATAACCTTCCTATGACCTAAAAACCTTATTCTGAGACTTTCAGCTCATTATCGATTTTTGGTCTCGGGTTACGGTAAGTCAAAAATTTGAGCAAAAATTTTTCAAAAATTTTGCAAATAGAAAGTCATATATATGAAAATGAAGAGAATTTTATCAGAAAAACAACCGTATTAATAAGAATATGAGGTTTCCTCACATAGACACGTTAACATCAAAAAACCTTCCAAAAACCAGGTTTTTCGTAATTTTCGACCTTTCACTATTTTTATCGCAAAATGAAGACCCACTTTTTTGAATTCTACGTAAAATTTCGCGTCGATCCAGCGCCCTAAATCAAAATTCAGAGGTGACTATTGTTCTTAAAAATTCAATTGAAAGTGATTTTCACGTCAAAAAATCAAGAAAAATGCAATTTTTTTGTCACTTTTCTTCAATGTTTCAGCCAAAATGGGGTCATTTTTATTCCGATTTTGACCCATTTGTTTTTCTTCTTGTTTTATTTTGCAAAATCTTTGGCTAGTGATAAGTTTACTCAATTATTATTCAAAAACCGAAACAGATCAAAATTGGAATAAAAATGACCCCGTTTTGGCTGAAATATTGAAGAAAAGTGACAAAAAATTGCATTTTTCTTAATTTTTTGGCGTGAAAATCACTTTCAATTGAATTTTTAAGAACAATAGTCACCTCTGAATTTCGATTTAGGGCGCTGGATCAACGCGAAATTTAACGTAGAATTCAAAAAAGTGGGTCTCCATTTTGCGCTAAAAATAGTGAAAGGTCGAAAATCACGAAAAACATGGTTTTTGGAAGGTTTTTTGATGTTAACGTGTCTATGTGAGGAAATCTCATGTTCTTATTAATACGGTTGTTTTTCTGATAAAATTCTCTTCATTTTCAAATATATGACTTTCAATTTGCAAAATTTTTGAAAAATTTTTGCTCAAATTTTTGACTTACCGAGACCCGAGACCAAAAATCGATAATGAGCTGAAAGTCTCAGAATAAGGTTTTTAGGTCATAGGAAGGTTATATACCACTTTAGAGCAAAATCCAAGACCTCGTCCAAATCCATGTCAGTGGTTATTAGGAGCCCGCTCGAAATTTACTGAGACGAAGTATTAACAAGAATAATAAGCTCATTTTCAGTTCGGTTACTGTGGATCCGGCCCTGATTACTGCTCATGTCCTGAATGTGTTGACTACGGCGCCAACCCAATGCTAATTCTGAAGGAACCGATTCGTCCGACCACGGATACTGTAACTTGGTGGGTTTAAAAAGGACAAAAGCATAACATGTCAATGATAACCTTAAGAATTAAATTTGAATTCTGTAGTGGTTAAATGGCTATGAAATTGTTCTAAATATTGAACAAATACACAGTAGTACTTACTAACGACATCAATATTCACAAACATCGTGAAACAACCAAGGAAAGTTGATTTGTATATAGCTTATTGCTGAATTTGATATGATTTCACACGTACATTTCGACTGGTCTATTGTTATTTTGAAAACAAAACAATTAAAAAGAACTGTTTGAAACTGTCAAACAAGGTAAAGTCAAAATTTTAAATGAAGTGTAAAACTAAATAAAAAAGAAAAATAATACAAAAGTTATGTACAAGTTTATAAAAGATAAATAGCAAACAAACATTTTTTTAAAAATTAACAATTGTTCTAACTTTTGCCAAAATTTCGTTTACACTCGATAACAAAATAAAATAGTATCTATGTCTAGATACAACTAAAATTCTGAATTCAAAAACATTTAACTTTTATAAAAAGCGTGCCAAAGCAGTTTGAGTGTTTTTTTTCTTTCATCGAATGTTTTATGTGGTCAATTAGTTAATTAGTTTCTGTAATTCACAGTTATGTCGTGAAAAAACAACAAATTGACCTTTTTTGAAAATGTAATTTTAGCCTTAAAAGTAACCAAAATTAGCTAATTGACGCAATGATTTGATTTGATTGGTCCTTAAATATAAAACAATAAAAAATGAATTGTATATTTTTTCATCATTGAATTATGTTTATCATTGTTGCAACCTGATTTGTTATTTGAGAGGGTGTCAAGAAATGAAATTCCTGAAAAGAAGTAGACTTTTTGCATTTTTCAGCAACATTTGATTAATGTATTTTACTTTTTTACGCAATAACTTTGAACACGTGTTATTGGTGTGTACCGAAATAAAATTTTTTTTGATTTTGCGGTGGCCACAAGAAATTAAGCGCCTATAAAGGTAGACAGTTTGTAATTTTCAGAAAACGTTTGATTGATGTAGTTTACTTTTTGTTCACGGACTAAGCTAAAACTCATTTTAATTGGGCCAAAATGTAAAATTAAACAGACCCTATTCGATGTTAATAGTTTATTATCTTAGACGAGATTAGTGCTAATCTCAAAACCAATATTTATTAAAAAACAATGTGAAACAGTAAAAAAAACTAACTTGTTTTTACTAATGGATGAATCGGATAGTTATCCGTTGTTATTCCGTCCACAATTTTTAAGACGTGAATCAAACAATCAATAATTATAAAAATAATTATAATTAAGTGTTTTAAGAGGATACAATTACATTATTTCAACAAAAGAAAAAATTAAAAATTTCATTGACTAGAAAAATATTACAGTCAATAATTCAACAAAGAAAAAAAGGTGAAAATATAAAAAAGTTGTTTTTTTAACAGTTAATTATTTTAAAACGTTTGAAAATTTTGATTCTTTAGTTATTCAATTTAAAAACATTTTTTAAAAGAACGGCCAAGTGACTATAACAAACAATTGTTAGCAAATTAACGTTTTGCATGAAACATGAAAATAACTAACTTACATTTTTAAAAGAAGTCCATAGATTTTAGTTTTTGACTGTTTAATACTACGACAAAAACTTTTTATTTGCCAATTTTGTTTTAAAATGATTAAAGATTAAAATTTTACCAAAGGGGTCAATATGTATTCGATAGATAACAAACTGAATTTAAAGGCAGTCAGAGACTATTGATAGAAAAAAACGAGTTATTGCATAAATTCTTTATAAAACGCATATAAACGCAGTGTTCAAAATTCAAATGATAAAAAGAGTCTACTTATTTTAAAACAACTATGTTTTTTTTGTTAATTTTTGTGGTTTTCAAAACTATTTTTTGTTATTTATTGGCAGATTTCATGCTTGAATCGCTGCACTTGATTGTATTTTAAAAGTTAAATTCAAATGATGACAACAGCTAAAAATGTGTAAATTAGAAAATGTACAAAAAGGCCAATTGAAATTTCTCTTGTTTATTTTTAAACTACATTTAATAAAATTGTTTGATAATACTGGACTTTTTTTGTTATTACAGAAAAAAATGTTTATAAATATTGTGAACAATTACTTAAATTCAAAATGTAGCATAAAAGCAATGTACATTATTTAACTGACAAAAGTAAGTACTTGGACAAAAAATGTTTACTTTTCGATTTATTTAAAAAAATATTAAAATTGAAAAATTTTCCAATGGGTCAATAGGCAACAACTGAGAAATTTTTCCATCTATGTTTGAATGCATAAATTGATTGCATTTCAAAAGTTAATTCAATAGATGAAAATTTTGAAACAGAAAAATGACAATAGCTAAAAATGTCTAGATTAGAAAATTAACAAAAAGCTATTTGCAAACACTCACGTTTGTTTATAGAACTTTCAAACAATTTCCGGACAATACCGGACTTTTCTATTAGAACGGAAAAAAATGTTTATAAATTTTATTATTGACTAGAAATGTACGCTTGTTAAATGGTAAATTTTTAATTTTTATAAACTGAATTCGCCTTTAAAATATGAATTTCTAGAGAAAAGTAGATTTTTCCGAGGAAAAAATTGTAAAGTCTGGCAAACTTACAAATTTACCTGTTGTAAATTTTATTTGCTTTATGTTTGCTGATTTTATAAAAATTAATCTTTACAAATTTATAAAATTTTGCGAAACTTTGCAATCTGGCATGCATTCGCCGCGGGACCATCTTAAATTAAAATATATGCTTTTAAATTTTATTCGTTTTATTTCTGCATTTTTACAAGTTTTTATGTATGCATATTTATAAAAATTTACCAAACTTTGCAATCTGGCATGCATTCGCCGCGGGACCATGTAAATTCTTGAACTATATGTTTGTAAACTTTATTCGCTTTATGTTTGCCAATTTAAAAAAAAATGAATGTTTACATATTTATAAAAATTTACCAAACTTTGCAATCTGGCATGCATTCGCCGCGGGACCATCTTAAATTATAAAATATATGTTTTTAAATTTTATTCGCTTCATTACTGCGTTTTTACAAGTTATTATGTATGCATATTTATAAAAATTTACCAAACTTTGCAATCTGGCATGCATTCGCTGCGGGACCATGTAAATTCTTGAACTATATGTTTGTAAACTTTATTCGCTGTATTTCGAAAATTTATAATATTTTTTTGTGGTTGCCCTTAAAAAATAAACGTATTCCAAAAAGACATAGGCGAGAGAGTGTGTAAAAGTAGGAGGGAAAAGAAAAAGAGAAAATTTTTGTTTTTCCTATGTTTTGTCAGTGTGCTCCCTGATACCGAAAAAGTCATATAAAACATGTCCTGGGGAAAGTTTTAGAAAAATCGTATGCGAGAGTATGAAAAAAGAGGAGAGGGAAAAGAGAAATACAAATTTTTCAAAAATATTTTTTTAAGTTTCTGTAGAATTTTTGGAAAGTAGATTTTTATTGGAAGTTTTCGCCTCTTATGACCAACTCCGCAGCTATTCTGCAAAAAAGTTATTCTTGACGGGGACTCGAACCTGGACCTGTTGCACGGCAATAAAACTGGAATAAAATTGCGAAACCGAACGCCCCCAACTTTCTATTCAAAATGCCCGAGTAACTAAATGTTTGACGCCTTTGGGCATGGTCCTTATATACTAACTCGAAAAAAGCGTCAAACATCTCGATTTTTGGCGACTTTCGAAAAAATTGAATATTTCGAAATTTTTGTTAACAACTTTTAATGTTTTTTGCTGATCATGTTGGTAAAGTAAATTCTTAAATTCGCTTTTTTTATTAGAAACTTGAATAACTTTTTTGTCGTTGAGTTTGGTGAAAAAGTTTGGGTCACACTATTGATGCTGGAGGTATAAACTAAATTATGAAAACATCAAATTTTGTGAATTCGAAAAAAAAGTGCGTCATGAATTAATATTAGTAATAGCAAAGGGTGACACTTGATTCCAAAAACCAAAAAACCTGGCAACGTTTCAATTATGTTTAAAACGTCTTGAAGGAAGACATTGATAGAAAAAAATGAACAATTACTCAAAATCAATTTGTAACATACAATCAATGTTTATTATTCACCTTTTATGTGTAAAATTCGAACAAAATGTTTATTTGTATTTTTTTTGAAACCGATTAAAGGTGAAAAACTTTACTAGCAGTTGTCTATTATTGATGGATTACTATAACAAGAGAATTCGAGAGAGCGAGCGCAAGATTGTCGTTTAAAAAATGAATTCGATTTATAAAATGCCTGAAACAGAAAATTGACACTTTTATAAATTTCAGTTAAACTCACTTTTTCAGGTACACAGCCGATGCTGGAGATGGGAAAAGAGGCCGATGTGGCCGAGGGGTCCCTCCCCTCAATGGCCAACCTCCATCTTGCAATCCAGATGATCCAAGTGCCTATTGTTGCAGCAACGGTGGTTACTGTGGCAGTTCAAAGGTAAATTGAACCTCTTTTCAAGCTTTTCCTTGCCAAAATTTAAATTGTTCGCTTTTACCACATCAATCTTATGTTTGAGCCTGTGGTTAAAATCTTTAATTTAGGGGGAATAATTTTTTTTTTAGTTTTCTTTTGAAAACATAGTTTTTTTTTACATTTCTGGCACATCTCACTGTTTTATCTGAACAATTTGGTTTTGGAAAAATCTGTCATAATATTACGTTACCGAGTAAGCCAATATTACAGTATTTTTTAGAATTAAATAAAAACATATTTTAAACGGTTTCGTCTTAATGTTTCATTTAGTCATTAAATATTTGTAACAAATATTTAAAGTACTGCAAGGACTGCTTCCGATCTTCTCCTTTCAAAGGAGTAGTTTTCAAATGTGAAATAGCAAAAAATAAAATTCTAAGTTCAAAAAACATAAAAAAGAAAAATTTATTTTTTTTAAAGTTTTTATCTCAAATTTTCAGCTGGATAATTTGTTTTTTTTTAATTACATATCTCATCCGTGGACTCTATTATGCTGTATTATACGTTATGGGAGATTTACTTTTTGATGAAAAATTTTGTTTTCAAAGCTGAAATTTTTTATTTATTTTTTGTGGCCTCAATCTCACAGTTTTGACTGATCAACTTGTTTTGGAGAAATCTGTCTTAACATTAGATGCTTGAACAGGCAAATATTTCAATTATCGTTATCATTCAATTTTTTAATCTATTTTTAAAAATTCCATATCAGTGTTTCATTTGGCCATTTAGTTTTGGTTACATCTCAATAATGCGTTCATCGTAGTCGTAGTTCTTTAAGACTAGGCGAGCACGGCTCGCTTCGCTCGCCGTGCTCGCCTAGATGTTTAGGTGGTCCAAGTCCCCTCTGGGTGAGAAAGTTTAGGTGGTCCCAGTCCCCCTGGGTGAGGAAATTTAGGTAGTCCCATTCCCCCTGGGTGGGAAAGTTCAGGCGGTCCCAGTCCCCCCTGGATGAGAAAGTTTAGGTGGTCCCTGTCCCCCCTGGGTGGGAAAGTTCAGGCGGTCCCAGTCCCCCCTGGGTGAGAAAGTTTAGGTGGTCCCAGTCCCCCTGGGTGAGGAAATTTAGGTAGTCCCATTCCCCCTGGGTGGGAAAGTTCAGGCGGTCCCAGTCCCCCCTGGGTGAGAAAGTTTAAGTGGTCCCAGTCCCCCCCTGGATGAGAAAGTTTAGGTGGTCCCTGTCCCCCCAGGGTGAGAAAGTTTGGGTGGTCCCAGTCACCCCATGGGTGAGAAAGTTTGTGTGGTCCCAGTCCCCCCTGGGTGAGAAAGTTCACCAAGCGGCCTTCGGCAGCAATTAAAAGAAAGCGGCCTACGGCCGCAATTGAAAGAAAGCGGCCATCGGTCGCAATTAAAACCAAGTGGCCTTCGGCCGCAATTAGAAGAAAGCGGCCTACGGCCGCAAGTAAAACCAAGCGGCCTACGGCCGCATGTAAAACCAAGCGGCTTATTTCGCTTTCAGTAACTTTAACTGTCCTTTTCTTCCTTTCTCCATCTTCCTCTGTATGGAATTATTTTTTTCCCTCTCTTTCTCCCTCTCTATCTCTCTTTATCTTTTTCTCTCTGCCTCTCCTGAGTTATTTTTGCATTTGAGAAAGGCTGAGGTGGTTTGGTTATCTTTTTGTTTCTTACGAAATAGCTGTAGGTTTAAAAATTAAGATTTTTCACAGCGATTTCTTTTCGCTTTTCATGAATTTCAATTCAATTACGAAACAATATTGTTCTCTTTTTATGAATTCCTCTAACCAAACCACCACTCTCTTTGCAATTCGCTTTTTCACACATTTATTTAGTTCTTTATTTAAATTTATTGAAAGTAAATATTGTAGTGGAAACGTATTACTTGTACAATTACTCATTTTCTAATAGGACAGAAACATTTGATTGAACATTTAAAAAAAAAGAAATAAATCAATAACGTTATGCATTAGTTTGCTACTATTTTTCTTGCCTAGACAATGAAAATATTTGAATTTGTAAGTGAACGCCTATTTAACATATTTGGTTGTAGTGGAAACATTTGGGAACTTTTCGAAACATTTGGGAGATTTATGTTTTAAATTTTTTTGTGATTTTTCAAAAACGTTTTGGCAACCAACTTTTTTGTCAGTTGGTATTTAATTACAGAATAGTTCAGCGGAAAATTCCCAATCATTTCAGTTTTCATCAAGTTTGGCCCGACTTACAGTACCCTGCATTGTATTTCCTTTAAAAAAAATGAGAATTTGTATTTCCAAGTCTTGTTCTCAGAAATCGGGTTTTAAAGGGAAAAAACTGCGTGATTTTATTTTAAATGATTTTGTCATAAATGCATCAATTGTTTTTGTTTTCTAATGAAAGGACCCCTTTTAGTATTGAATTTTTTTAAAAATTATTCTTTGGTAGTCACGTTCTACAAAATTGAATATTCCTCTCTGTAGCTAAAACATTTGTTAAATTTTTGAAACATTTGCGTGACTGAATTTAAAAAAATAGCAATTCAGTACTCGTAAAAACATATTCGACAAGAACATTTATATTGTTATTTTTTTAAATATATTTTTTAAATTGCCTATTTTTAAACTTAAGATTACCCATCCCCTAATTTTTTTTTCAAAATTAGAATTCCACAACGGTCGTGCTCAACAATGTTCGTATCTGTAGCTAAACCATTTCTTAATTTTTGAGAAACATTTGATTGATTGAATTTTAAAAAAGTTATTTTTCAATTTTCTTACAAACATATTCGACAATAACATTCTTATTTTTTTTTTGAAATTGGCTTTTGAGATTTTTTTTCTTTCGATTAACCATCCCCTCAAATCAATTTCATTTTTAGATTTTTTTGTCATAAAACATATTTTTTATCTTTGAGAAAATAAATACGCGTGGATAATTAAAAGGACTAGGCGAGCACGGCTCGCTTCGCTCGCCGTGCTCGCCTAGATGAAGTTTAGGTGGTCCAAGTCCCCCCTGGGTGAGAAAGTTTAGGTAGTCCCAGTCCCCCTGGGTGAGGAAATTTAGGTAGTCCCATTCCCCCTGGGTGGGAAAGTTTAAGTGGTCCCAGTCCCCCCCCCCTGGATGAGAAAGTTTAGGTGGTCCCTGTCCCCCCAGGGTGAGAAAGTTTGGGTGGTCCCAGTCACCCCTGGGTGAGAAAGTTTAGGTGGTCCAAGTCCCCCCTGGGTGAAAAAGTTTAGGTGGTCCCAGTCCCCCCTGGGTGAGAAAGTTTGGGTGGTCCCAGTCCCCCCTGGGTGAGAAAGTTTAGGTGGTCCCAGTCCTTCCTGGGTGAGAAAGTTTAGGTGGTCCCAGTCACCCCAGGGTGGGGAAGCTCCAGATAGTCAATGTCCTTAGGAATGCAACTAATACGAGCTGCGTGTGTAGACGACTTCACAGTCATATGATAATGCGATTGTAGTACCATGAAGCACCATCACACTTAGATGAGAGAGTATGGAAAAGTCGGAGAGGGAAAAGAAAAAGAGACATGCGAGAGAGTGTGCAAAAGTAGGAGACGCCAGACACATTAGTAAAAATCGTTTTTCTTGTTTTATTTTCTTCTGGTGGGTTCTGATTTTTTGTGTTTCAAATTGTAGTTTTGCCACCTTAAGGCATGCCTTTGACATGTGTAACTTTCCCGACTCGCCCATTCCCTAAAGAGATATTTTGAAAAATCACGTTTGAGAGACTGAATATGTTTTAGAGAAAGGAGATATCTCTAGCTTTGGTGTATTTAAAATAGAGTATTAAGTTTGCGTACTTTGCAATATAAAATCAAGACCTGAATACCTTACTGTAAAATAGTAGAATTTTTTTCCGAAGTTTGGTTGTCAAAACACATCAATCAAAAATTGTTTAAAAATCAATGTTTGAACCGTTTGCATTCTGTCTGTTATATTTTTGCTACTTATGACTTATAGTAACCATTAACTCGAATTCAGCCTAAAATCTTCACTGGTTGCGAAATTTGCAAAAATCGATAATATTGATTATCAAAGCGCGCGTGGAGATAAGTTGCGAAATTCGTAAAAAAGGCGCGTCGTATTAACAATTGAATTCTGATAATAAAGTTTCATGGCCATTTGTTTATTTAGTTTTCGAGAAAAAATGCTCCCTGACTTTTTAGGCGTTTTTTATCGACCTTTCTAGAAAATTACCCAGTAGACCCACGAGTTTCATCTTTCGGCAATTAAGACATTCACTACACACAAGCTCACGTTATTTATTTCGTAATTTTACCACCGTTTTAAAGCTAGTTGTAAAATGTCAAACTTTCACAGAAATGGGTTTCGAAATTCAATAGAAAATCAGCAGTTGATTTTGAGCATTAGATTATTAAGCCCAAAAGTCTTAGATTGATGACTTCTATCAACTGACAGAAAACCGAGGCAAACGGCGTCACAAAGTGCGGCACCAATTAGGCCACGCCCACTTTTGCAGCGGGCTCCGGCGAGAAGCTACGATGCCCTACTTCCGGCCATTGCATAACCTACTCAAATTAAGAACCACGACGTGAAATGCAATTCACAAGTTGAGTTTGAAATTAGTTATGAATTTATAAACTTTCACGGAAAATGTTACGAAATTTAATAGAAAATCAGCAGTTGATTTTGAGCATTAGGTTATTAAGCTCTTAGATTGATGACTTCTATCAACTGACAGAAAAATGAGGCAAACGGCGTCACAAAATGCGGCATACCAATTACTCGGTTATATCTAGAAAGCAGACTTCGTCTCAGTAAAAGTCGAGCACACCATTGTCATGGATTTGGACTAGGTCTTGCATTTTGCTCTAAAGTGGTATATAACCTTCCTATGACCTAAAAACCGTATTCTGAAAGTTTCAGCTCAATATCGATTTTTTGGCCCGGGTTACGGTAGCTCAAAAATTTGCACAGAAAAATTTCAAAAATTTTGCACTTTGAAAGTCACATATATTTTTATGCGTAGAAATTGATGTGGAAAACGACTATCAGAATCCAAACTTATTCTTGTTACCGACAAGAGCACAGTGTTCAAAAAACCCTCAAATAACCATGTTTTTTCGGGTTTTGGGCCTTTCACCCTAGAAACCAAAAAAATGTGAACATACTCATCGAATTCTACGTAACTTTCCGCGTCGAATCAGCACCTAAAATCAAAAATTAAAAACGACCATCATCTTTAAAATTTAAATTGAAGGTGAAAAATAGGCCAAAAAACGCCCAAAAACGCGATTTTTCACAATTTTTTCTCTTTGTCATTTCAATGTTTCCGTCAAAAAGGGGCCTCAATTTTGCCTCCATTTTGAAAATTTTTGCATCTGTATGAATATCGAGTAGATTTACAGGTATGCAATGTTGTCCATATAAAAAATACTAAGAAACCAAAAATTTTCAAAATTGGGGCAAAAATGACCCCTTTTTGGCGAAAATATTGAAATGACAAAGAGAAAAAATTGCGAAAAATCGCGTTTTTGGGCGTTTTTTGGCCTATTTTTCACCTTCAATTTAAATTTTAAAGATGATGGTCGTTTTTAATTTTTGATTTTAGGTGCTGATTCGACGCGGAAAGTTACGTAGAATTCGATGAGTATGTTCACATTTTTTTGGTTTCTAGGGTGAAAGGCCCAAAACCCGAAAAAACATGGTTATTTGAGGGTTTTTTGAACACTGTGCTCTTGTCGGTAACAAGAATAAATTTGGATTCTGATAGTCGTTTTCCACATCAATTTCTACGCATAAAAATATATATGACTTTCAAAGTGCAAAATTTTTGAAATTTTTCTGTGCAAACTTTTGAGCTACCGTAACCCGGGCCAAAAATCGATATTGAGCTGAAACTTTCAGAATACGGTTTTTAGGTCATAGGAAGGTTATATACCACTTTAGAGCAAAATCCAAGACCTAGTCCAAATCCATGACAATGGTTATTCTGACCATGCTCGACTTTTACTGAGACGAAGTCTTAAAAACTGCTAATTTGAGCCAAATTATCACCGTTAATTCTAATGCCGACATGATAAGTTTAGTGCAAATCACAATTTTTCTGATTTGGTTGATTGGCGAAAAAAAATCATAAAAAATTCTAAAATAAGGGGCCACTGTATTTTGCCTGAAAAACAACAGAATTTGGATGAAAACAAAAAAAACTAAAGTAAAGAAAATTAGAGAAATTTTTTTTCAGACGGGAGTTTATCTCACAGTTTTCTTTCAGTATAGTTACCTATTCAAATTGTTTTCGATACTTCTGCTTCAACAATCTGTGGTTTAGAAATCAAATTTTCAAAGATTCAAATATTCTTTGAATGTTTCGTATTTTCAATTAGTTTATGGAAGCTATATCAGAGCAGTATCATACCCATAGTATCACAGATGAGTTGTCATATTAAAATCACTTTTGTCATATAACTCCGCTGTTATTCTCTGATCGATTTTTTCACAAATAATTCTTGAAAATCATTTTTTTGACACTACCAATCAATAAATTTTCAATTTCAGGAACACTGCGAATGCCAAGGCTGTATCGATTTTGCTAAACAGAAGGACTTCAAATGGAGGGAGATCGAATGGTGGACTTTTGCCGAGAATCCAGCCAATGTTGGCCGCTGTGGCCCAGATGCCCCGAGACTGCCTTCTGGAAAGATTGCCAAATGTGACTCACAATCTGAAGCCTCCTGTTGCAGTCAGAGTGGATACTGTGGAACTGGAAAATCCTACTGTGACTGTCTGGGATGTGCGGATTTCAAGAAGAACCCCAATTATGAGTACAATGTACCCAATTAATGAATATTTAATCATTATACCGTATACCTGCAAAAGATTCCCTTCGAACGAGCACAATTGTTGCTACCTAGACCTAGAAAAATTAGAGAACGTGTGAAACATGGCAGTCGCAGTCATTCAAACAAATTTTGATATTAACAAAAATTATTTTTTAAACAATGTGGATTTATATATTTATTTAAAAAAAACAATTGCGAATATTTTAATTATCGTTATCATTCCATTTTTTAATCTTATTTTGTGATTCCATATCAGTGTTTCATTTGGTCACTTAGTTCTTGTTATAAGAAGTATTTCAGTAGTATGATCGGCGGAGTCAAAGTTCTTTTTAAAAAAATGGTAATTTGAGCCAAATAATCACAATTAATCCTAATTGCATCATAAGTTTGGCGCAAATCCCCATTTTTTCTTAGAGTTACAATTATGATTTGCGCAAAATAAAGAAGAATATAATAAGGTCATTAAGGGTTAACTGTATTTTGCCTGCAAATTAACAGAATATGGGGGAAAACAAAAAAACTGAAAATAAAAGAAAATTTAAAAAAAATTTCAAGCGGGAGTTCATCTCACAGTTTCATCAATTAAATTTGTTTTCGAAATTTCTTCTTCCATAATCTGTGGTATAAAAAAATATACAACAATTTCAACGAAAACAGCCGATTAAAAAGATTCAAATATTATTTCAATTTTTCGTATATTCAATAAATTGATAAAAATTATATCAAAGCAATACGTGTGCGTGTACGTTTTGCGACACGGTCGTTGCTGCCGATTGAGTGGGCGGGGTTTCGGGGTCCCGCCACGATTGACCGATAACCCTGCGGCAAACGGCGGAATTTTCAAAATTGGGTAAAAATTAAAATGAAGCATTGTTAATTGATTTATTTTGATTATGCGTTGATTCCGATAAAAAAATTAAACTAAAAACAATAAATAATTAATAAGAGATGTCATACATTCACCAGCACCAAGAAGCTGCCCTGTACGGCTGCGCAATGTCTGTTTCATTGTCAGAATTCTCACAAGGAACCATTTTTAAAGATTGTCACCGTTCATCACAGGGATTAATTTAACAATTTCACTGGGTCTTAACATAAACAACTCTTTTCTATCAGCCTCTTATCTTTCTCTGTCATCATGGTAATTCCGCCAGTTTAAGTCGGCACACCCAGCACATATGGGGCACCCCAGGCACGTATATAGTCTTAGCCGAAGCTACTTCCCTCGAAAACATAGGCTTAGCGCTATTTTGTGCAAAAGTTATGCTGTTGTAAGGGGAATTTCGAATAATAACATCAAAATGATTTTACCCATTTCCAAAACTCGCCGAACTAGGATTAGCTGTGAGTATTAACAAGTTCGGCACTTACTTAGAATTGCTTAACTTTTTTTCCGGCCATGAGAGTAAGCGGACTCTTTTGGTCGCGGCATTAGGTCGACTGAATGGACGGTCTACGGCCATTTGAACACACTGCTTTCCGGGGATCAGAATGGTAAGCGAACAGGTATCAGAATGGTAAGCTAGAGGAGGTAGGCGAGATGAGGCGGAAGGGCACGGTGTGGTCTGTCGCGGATGTGGAAGACGTGGAGAGAATGAGCACAAGAAGAGGTCGACAGACAGATACCTGCTTCATTGTCGCCCGAATATATTTACGCAGCTAGTTCCGAAGCAGTTAGGCACATCTTGACTACCGTGCTGCTTCCAAACAGCGGACGTGCAAAATAAACGGATGTTCGTAAAATCACAATGTTTGTCTATATCTGTATGGGAAGTGTCAGCATATCTTCAGAAGGGAGATAGACAATGTCCGCCAGTCGCCGGGAGCCCAGAGGCGCACTCCGGTTTTAGGCGGCACCGCTCACTGATCAGCTGAGCTTACTGACAATGAGTCTCATGAGAGACGGAGAGCAGGGATAGTAGATAGCAAGTTGGCAAATGGTAGCTTGTGCAGCGTGAATGATACAGTGAACGATGAAATCCAGTGTAAAATGTGATGAAACACCCTCTTACGACAATTCCCCCGCGACAATTCCCCCGAGGACAACGACAATTCCCCCGGCGGTTTAGGACCGCCCCCAAAACACGACAATTCCCCCGGGAGTACTTGCATCCTTTTTTTAAAATAATCCGCGGGGTGGGGGCCCCGCGTACACTCCACGCACCCCTTCCTAGCTAAAAACAGCTTTATTACTTATGTTGTTACAAAATATAATAGCAAATACAGACTTGGTAGCTGAAAAAGTCAATTGACTTTCGGGGGAATTATTGCGGGGACCGTGGGGAATTGTCCGCCGTTTGCCGCACGGTTATCGGTCATTCGTGGCGGGACCGCGAAACCCCGCCCACTCAATCGGCAGCAACGACCGTGTCGCAAAACGTACACGCACAAATACGTTCTGTCTATGATATGGAAAAATTTAAAAAAAGAAGGGTGTTTTGTTTGCCAATCATGATTGTAAGTCAAAAAATTAAAAAAAAATTTTCGGAAATTAGAAAAAAACAAGATTTTTCATGCGTGAGTTCATCTCACAGTTTCAACCAATCAATTTGTTTTCGATGTAACTGTTTCATTACTTTGTGATTCAGAAATCAAAATCCAATTTTAACTAAAACACTAAAACAGGCGATTAAAGAGCTAATTTTGTTCTCTCAATGTTTCTAATGTTGAATTAGTTTTGGGAGGATATATCAGAGCATTACGTTCTCCTTATTACGTTCTCCCAAGATGGGAAAAATGTTTATCAGTCAGTCATGCTTGTAAGTAAACAAAAGAAGCTAAATTGAAAATCAGATTAAATTTTATTTGATATCGTCAAATAGTCTTTATTTTAATTATCGTTATTATTCAATTTTTTATTGTTATTTTCTGATTCCATAGCAGTCTTTCATTTGGTCACTTAGTTCTTGTTACAAGCATCTCAGTAGTACGATTTTCGTTGAGTTCTTTGAAAAATGCTAATTTGAGCCTTTTCCACAGTTAGGAAAAAAAATTAGGAAAAAACTAATCACCATTTTTCTAAGAGTTAGAACCATGATTGGGGAAAACTATAAAAGATTTTATCAAGATAATTAAGAGTCAATTGTTTTTCGCCTGCAAATCTGCAGAAATTGAAAATAAACGGAAATTTTTTTTTTTCATTTTCCCCAAATTCTGCAGATTTGGTTCGTCTATTCAATTGATTTTCAAAATTTTTGCTTCAATACACTGTTGTTTATGAATCAAAATGTATTATAATTTCATATAAAACAGCTTATTAAAAATATCATTTTTTAATGTTTCGAATGTTCAATTAGTTTTGGGAAGATATATCATAGCAATGCATTCTCCTTGGCGTTGGAAAAAGTTATAATAAATGAAGCTTATCAGTCATGCTTGTAAGTCAAAAAAGAAGCTATACTGAAAATCAGATAAATGTCTTTTGATATAGTCAAATAGGCTTTGGAAAGGACCATCACACCCTTTGAATAGTTTTGTCAACTAAATAAATTGAAATTTTGACGAAAAACCTAATTCATAAGTTGGCTGAAAATTCGTAAAAGACTGATCTTTTCAAAACAAAAGTCGATGTTTTTTTTAATTTCTCAAAGTTTCGTAAATTGAATAAGTTTTTAAAGATACCTCTCAAAGTTCTTTGGTCGTGGAAGAAAAAGTTTACATTATCGGAAACTTTTCGGAAATTAGAAAAACAAGATTTTTCAAGCGGGGGTTAATCTTATAGTTTCAGCTAAACAATTTGTTTTCGATGCAACTGTTTCAATACTCATGATCATGATGTAATTCAGAATCAAAGTCTATGCCAATTTGTACTAAAGTGCAGATTAAAGGGTTAAAAAGTTTCTCTCAATGTTTCGAATGTTCAATTAGTTTTGGGAAGATTGATCAGAGCAGTATCATCGATGAGTTGTAAAATCAAAATTAACCAACTTTAAAATCTCAAGCTTAGGTCAAAAAACCATTGTGCCCTTTGCAATTGAAACTTTTTATTTTGTTTTGAGCAGTTTTTGTTTAATTTTCTTTTGTAAATTCTGAAAATGTAGTTATATTTTTACATCTAAATTCATTCTGGAGTTTCATTCACTTTTTTCGAGTAATCAAAGTCAATGCTAACCATGAGAAGCAGCGCACTTGTTACAATTAGACGTGCAGAATTCAAACTAACCCACCAATTTTTTTTAAAAATGAATTATATCAAAGTTTCAGCTTCTCAATTACCATTTGTAGATTACGCATCATCAGTAACACCGTTACAGATAATGCGTAATGATGAAGTTAGTCACTGTAAAAAGAAAAAAAAGAAATTTAGTATTTTTTGAACCTTTAATGTTCTTTAAAAATAACGCAAACATTTTTAAAAATAAAGCAAACAGGGTTTTTAAATTTGCCCGCGGTCGATTAAAAAACGGTGAATGAAATCGAATTGATTTGAAATCGATTTGTAACTGATGTCTGATTTAATTATTAAAGTTAAAAAATATATAAAAATTTTGAAGTAATCGAATCAATTTTGAAATTGCTTTATTGCAGAAAGGGGAAAAAATTTGGTATTATGGCTAATTCAAATTTGGTATTATGGTATTATTCGTTTTCTAATCGATATTCGTCAATTTTTTTATAATTGTCCGATCTTTTTATAAAACAGAAAACAGATAAAAACGCCAGTTTTTGGGGATTGCAAAATCAAGTTTTTTGGATCTCACAGTTTCACACAATTACTAATTACTTGAAAATTCTTTTAAAACGATTAGTTTTTTGTTCTCGAATTTGTGTTAAATTCAAATAAAAATGACCGATTTAGATTTTTTAGTTTTTATTCATGTTTCATCTCCTTATTCAGTCTTTGGAAAAAAGCATCCCAGCAGTAGTTCCTTCAACCTACTTGTTCTAGTATTTGCCAATTTATCATCCCGAGTATTTGCCACTTTTTGCAAACCCGAACAGCCAAATTAAACTGTTTTCCAAGAAATGGGGGTTTATCAAAGAAATCAAAGCAGATTTGCCGAAACAAGCGCAATGGATAAAAATGGTGAAAATAGATATAAAAGTTTGTTTGTTAAAATAGAAACAGTTTAAATTAACGAAGTGATCGAATCATTTTTTAAATTGCTCTTTAAACAGCGGAAACATTTGGCAATAGGGCCTTCGTTTTTTAATTGAAATTCATATTTTTTAAAAACTGCAATCGTTTCAAAAGAACATAAAACAAGCTATTCATAAATTTTTTTAATCGTTTATCATTAAAATCATCGCTTTTCAGCCTTCCAAAAATGGAAATCCAGTGTGTTTTTCCGGCAAGTAGAGAAATATAAAACACTATGTTCACCGAATTTTAGACCAGTTTAAATTCATTTGAAGTTAAAATTTGCAGTTTTCATAAAACGCATCAACTGCGCTGCCTGCAATTAAAACTTTTAGTTTTGTTTTTAAAAATTTTCTTTAATCGTTGTTTTACATCAGTAATTTGTTCTGAACTCAGACGTGCAGAATTTTAAAAAAACCAACCAAAAAATTATGTCAAAGTTTCAGCTTGTTTATTACCTTTTGTAGTCTCAGTTCCAATCCTGGAACTGAGACTAAGAACTGAGACAAGAGTTTAGTTCATAATGTCCATGCAACATACTACTGAAGAAAAAAGACTAAAATACAAAATAACGCAAAAAAGTGATTCATTTGGCGGAGTGTTCAAGAAATCATAAATACCATGGCGAAATTGATCATAAAGGGTTTATTAAATTATACTTGAAATCGATGTGTAACTGACGTATGATTTACCAATTATAGTTAATAAATACAGTATAAATAGTAAATTTTATTGAAAATAGAAACAGTTGACATCAAATCGAATCACATTTAAAGTTGCTTTATTGCAAAAAGCAGAGAAAATTTGGTAATATGGCCTTTTTTTTATTCGAAATCGAATTTTTAAACATATTTTTTTAATCATAATCCTGGGTTTTCTTTATAAAACATTAAATAGACAAAAACGCAAAGTTTAAAAAATAAGCTCACATCAACTACTACATATTTGAAAGTTCTTTTGAAAGAACGATTTGGAAAAAAAAATTGGAAATAAATTTTGACTCTATGGAAAAAACATCCCAGCAGTAATTCCTCGAACCCTACAATAGTACAATTATTGTATATGCCAATTTAACATCTGATATGTTTTTTAAAGTCGTAGTAATATGTAAAGTGTAAAGTTTGTTTTAACTTTTTTGGTTAGAAAATGTTAGCTTTTTTAATATCTAATATAACACACGTTACAATGTTGAAATGTTAATTATTTGCGTAGACACTATGGAGTACAGTGGAAAACGCACGATTTCAAATTGGCAAAGGCAATAATTCAAATATGATAATTGTAATGGCTACATGGCACGTATCAGAAAAGTATATTTTACAAAAACAAATGAACAATGTGAAACATTGAGAAATTATATTTTTTTAAAATCTGAATCGGGTATCGAAATCGATTTTTAATCATATTTTAACATACTCTGATGTTTTTTATAGAACATTAAACAGATAAAACGCGAAGATTTTTAATAAAAAAGCTCATTTTTTCATTATTTATTGGAGAAAAAACAACATCCCTGCAGTAATTCCTCGAACCCTACAATATTACAATTACAGTATTTGCCACATTACTCCGGATAATAAAGATTGCAACAGTTATTCTCAGTTTTTTATAACCACTCAGCAAACCCTAACAGCCAAATTAAAACTATTCTAATGTTTCATTTGGTCAATCAGTTTGTGCTAGATAAGGGAAAACATTAATAGTCGGGGCAGGAGTTACATTTCTACACCATCTCATTCTACATTTTATATACTTAAAAAAAGGAGAAAACAACATTGAAAAAAAAGAAAGAAAACGGTAGTTAAAAATTTTAAAAAAAACTGTTTTAAAAGTGAGCTCACAGTTTCACCCATTTTCTAAGTATTTGAAAGTTATTACGCAACAGTAATTCCTTGTTTCCCCAAAATGTGTATTGAAGTGTAGAATTATATTGAAATCAAATAAAAAATACCTATTCAGATTTTAAAAAATACAATTTCTCCATGTTTCACGTTGTTCATTTATTTTTGTAAAATATACTTTTCTGATTTATGCCATGCAACCATTTGAATTATCATATTTGAATTATTGTCTTTGCTAATTTTTCCCATTGCTCCACACTTTCAACGCAGATAATTAACTATAAAGAATGTAACTTGTGTTATATTTGATACATATTTAAAAAAGCTAACATTTTCTAACCAAAAAAGTTCAAACAAACTTTACACTTTACATATCATTACGACTTTGTAAGAATATTAGTAGGGTTTAATTTTCTCTAGAAAGACTCATTTATACAAAAAAGCCTAAAACTTTACAATTATAAGCCGTGTTTAAAAAACTGTTAAAAAAAGAGTTTTATTTTCAAAATTTCATATCAATGTTCCATCATGTCAATTAGTTTGTGTGACATACATCACATCAATTACTTGCTAATTTTGAAAAAAATAAAAGTATACTGTTTATTAACAAAATAAGCCTTTGCCGTATCACTCCACTGATTAAAGTAAGTGGGGATACGAAAAGTTGGCAATCTAGCTTTGCTAAAAGCATTATATGTAATTTATAAAATTCATTACACGTAAATATCTTTTCAAAACACATCATACTGTATTTTTTGATATTAAAAAACAACTTTCTTTTAATATGTGAGCTCACAGTTTTACCCAATTAGTTAGTACTTGAATGAACTTACCCAATAATGTGAACTTTCTTCTCACGAATGAAGTATTGAATTTAAATAATAAAAAAAGTCTCTTTTTAATTTTTTAGAATACCATTTTAATGTTTCACGTTCTTCTTTAGTTTTTCAAAGAAGCGCACCTGCAGTTACTCTTTCAACTTTTTTTTAAAAACCAATTTACAATTATAACTTTTGCCAATTTTAGATCGTGAGCATTTGCCACATTACTCCGGATAACAACAAAATTTCACCAGTTATAGTTGTCGTTAATCCTACTTTTCCACTCACAAATGTAACCTGACGCGGTATTACGTAAGTATGTATATTAAGATTAAACACATAATTTTTGTACGCAATTCTAAAAAAAACATTAAAAGTCATCTTAATGTTTCATTTGGTCAATTAATTCTTGGGAGCTATAGCGAAACACTTCTGCTTGTGGACTCGAAACCTGTAAATGTAAATATGAATAGAGTGTGTGAAAAATTGAGATCGTGATATCTTCAAACAATTTTAAAAATCGGAAGAATGAGTATAGTATAATTGTGAGATTGTAAACTGTATATTTTCTTTACTTATTTTAAAATTCGTTTCAAAAAAGTGAAGCAATTTAAAATTCTAAGCAAATTATAAAATATAAAACACATCGGTGATGTTTATTGCGGAAAATTAGTAAGGCTAATTTTTCGTAACGTATCTATAAAAAGTTTCAAAAATTGTTTGAAAATGACAACTTGATCTAAATTCTTAGCTAATGTTAATTCTAAAATAGTTAAACTTCCTTACACATCTGTAATTCTGAAGCGAAGTAATTTCACCTTGATTAAAAAAAAGGATTTTCGTTTGCATGAAAATTTTGGGTTTTAATTTTTTTTCGTGTTATTGCGAAAAGATTTTTTTGGATTTCATAGTTTGAATAAAAAATTCATGCAAATTCTCACAAGCACTTCCATTCATTTTATTTTTTATCTTGTTAAAATTATAATATTGTGTTATATTTAGCTTAAAAATAGTGTATTATACAGCGAAAAAATACCAAAATTTTGGAAAAAACCACTTATACTCTAGGAAAATTATTTGTGACAAAATTTTGTTGAGAATACTTGCTACCTAGACGGAGAATATTTAGAGAACGTGTGAAACATGGAAATCGCTTCATTCAAACAAATGTTCAAATTAACAAAAGATGTTAAATGTTTAATTATTTTTTAAACAATGTGGTTAAATTTATTTATTGGTTTTATTAAAAATACAATTGCAATTGTTATTTATCCTTCGAATCCTTCCTCCCGTAAAACTGGAAATAAATAACTGGTTGATAAGATCTACGTCGGGAACTCGCAGGAATATTTCTTACAGATGCGGAAAATTTAAAAGGAAATGTGAAATATGGAATAGAATTCGTTTCATAATTCATAATTCATAATGAACTAAATAAAATAAATTGGATTATAAAAACTTCCATTGCCACACTAATATTAAATGTTACTCATGCGAAAAAGTTGAATAAAAAGTATGAAAAATGGAATAGAATTTGTTATTTTCAAACCAATTGAAAAATATGAAGTGTATTATTGATTAATTCATGTTTGTATTTAAAAAAAATAATTTTTTGATATTGAATTGATTGCTTAAAGAGTTTATGCCAATGAAGTTAACTTTCTCTATTTATTGGTGTCAGTAGTATTGTGCCCCATTTTTTGCCAACTAAATAGGTCCTGCCCCCATTTTTGACCAAGGTCAAAAACCCAAATGGGGGGAGCCTATGTTTGGCAAAAAAGCAAACATGGTCAAAAATAAAATCGGGTCAAAAGCTTAGTTAGTTGGTCAAAAATGGAACTGAATGACTACTGGTTTCGTTTTCTTGCTAAATTTATAACAAACTAGTGAAACATTAATTTGTATTCATCATTTTGAACTAAAAAATTAATTAATGAGACATAATGTCCGTTTATCAGTATGTTTACAGTAATTTGGGTTTTGCGAGAAGAGACAAGTGAAAGGAATTGACTGAGGTAAAACAGGACGGTAAAGAGAATATTTTGAAACATTCGAATTGTCTTAAAAGTCTTGTAAAAACAATTTGAGTACAATGTACCCGCTTAATAAATATAAATAATGGAAATCGCTACAATCAAACAAATTTTGAAATAAGAAAAAAGTGGAATAGGCTAATAATTTATTTTTTTAATAATAATTTGCTTAACACTATTTCATTAAAATTCATACTATTTCAATTAAAATTTTCAAACACATGTTAAGAGACGTTTTCTGATAAAATGGAGCATATTGTCCAATACCCGGACAGAAGAAAAAAAAGTTTCTTCGATTTGTCCGAAACGTTGTTGGAGGACTATATGAGACTATATAAACGATATATAACGTTACTTTCGGGTTTTCTGTTCACACAGCGAAACAATGGCACGAAATGCTAAAATCAGCATAAGTCCCTTCAGGGTCCTTCGATTTTTAACTTGGGGACTTTATTCGATAGACCAAAATGTTGTCTAACTTTTATTTAACGATGACTTTTCTCGCCTAACTTTGAACTGGTGAAAACTTTAACTTTGAACTGGTGAAAACTACCGAAAACCTTGAAATAATTTTAAAAAAATCAGTTTTTTGCACGCCATGGCTTCATCTTCACGAGGCGAGAATCGAGACCATTTTCATTCGATTCTCCATCAAATTTCCTTTTCAAAAATATATATGACATATACAAATTTCGAGCTTCATCATATTCAAAATTCGTTTTGAAACCCTGATTTTCACAAAAAATGACATCAAAATGGGAGGTAAAAATATGTTTTTTGTCCCAACATGGTCTAAAGTTGGCAGTTAGGTGTATTTTGACGGTTTTCACTAATTTTAATGTTTTTAGCTATATAATTGTATTCAGTAAGCGATACGGTAGACATCAGTGCACTGTAGTACTTCGAATTGAATTTCGGTGAAAAACTGCGAAAAGTTAATGTATAGTTGTTCAAAACATTAAAATTAGTGATTTGATGCCAACTTTAAACCATGTTGGGACAAAAAACATATTTTTACCTCCCATTTTGATGTCATTTTTTGTGAAAATCAGGGTTTCAAAACGAATTTTGAATATGATGAAGCTCGAAATTTGTATATGTCATATATATTTTTTGAAAAGGAAATTTGATGGAGAATCGAATGAACATGGTCTCGATTTTCGCCTCGTGAAGATGAAGCCATGGCGTGCAAAAAACTGATTTTTTTAAAAAATATTTTCGTTTTCGGTAGTTTTCACCAGTTCAAAGTTAAAGGCCAGAAAAGTCACCGTTAAATAAAAGTTAGACAACATTTTTGTCTATCGAATAAAGTCCCCAAATTAAAAATCGAAGGACCCTGAAGGGACTTATGATGATTTTAGCATTTCGTGCCATTGTTTCGCTGTGTGAACAGAAAACCCGAAAGTAACGTTATATATCGTTTATTTGGGTCTCATATAGTCCTCCAACAACGTTTCGGACAAATCGAAGAAACTTTTTTTTCTTCTGTCCTTGGGGTGCTCGCTGCTACCAGACATCCTCTCTTAAATGAGAAAACCTCTAAAGTTGGTGAATGTTTTTGTGTAAAATAAGTAAGGTTAATTGAATGTTACGCAACGTTTCAAAAACAGTTTTCAGAATTGACTGACAATGGCACATTCACATCCCCGCAAATGCGTTTATTTACAATTTATAGTTCCATTAAATATTTTTGATTCTGAAACTGAGTTACTTACCTTTGATTTTTTGAAAAAGTAGTAATTTTGCATATTTTGCATTTGCAGAGTCTTTTGTTACAAAAGATTTTTTTTTGATTTTATAATTTGAATAAAATGTCATGCAAATGTTGGCAAACACCTCAGCGATTCCCTGAATATCGGTTATTACAAAGTAGAAAATTTGAACTTAGTGTGAAACTTGGGGTTCGTAATATTTAAACAAATTTTAAAAGCGATAACAAGGAATAAACAACTAAAAAATAAATATTCAATCTTATCAATTAGTTAAACTTGAAAAATACGAAAATTTTATTATAAAATCACGTGGATCTGTGGAAAATTAGTTGTTACACACGTCAAGAAGTTAAATAAGAAGTATGAAACATATAAACTTTATGTTTAAACCAATTGTTTAATTCAAAAAGACAAAATGAAAAAAAAGTTAATGTTCTGTAAAGTTTTGCAAAAATAAAAATAAATATGTATACTTAAATGTTTCGCAACTTTTTAAAGTTTTGACAATTAATTACAAAAGTAATCCTTCAATGGTCTTAAGTTTTATAATTGTTTTAAAAAAAACCACGGACACAAAGTGAAAAATGGAAAAGTTTTAACTTTTACGTTTAGAAAAATTATTAATTTTTTAATTATTCTAAAAAAACCGATTTGTTATAAAAACAAATCGGTTTTTTTAGAATAATTAAAAAGTCCTTTTGGGAAAACTACTATGGTTTGTCATACATTTCCGTTTTTAAACGAAGAACTCTTTATTTGGAACTAATTTCATACACACTTACCTTATCTGGCACAGGTTTGTAACATTCGAGCTTTGCTAATTTAAAGATACATAAAAGAAGGGTTAGTTATGTAAAAAAGATGAAACAGTTTGTTTAATTAAGGTTGTAATTTTTAAAAAGTTTGAAAAAAATGAAAAGAAAATAAAATGGATTAAAATATAAACTTACATAAAAAAATTACAGAAAATATTAAAAAGTATTACACAAAATTGGATTATAGAACATAATGCGATTCTTTGAAAATAGTTGTATAACTGCGGAAAATTTCATAAGATGAGTAGGAAACGTAGAATTCTCTATGTTTAAACAAATATTTAAATTGTAAGGGATGAATATGTTAAATAAAAGCTTTAAATGTTGCAAGATACTGGAATGTCTCGGAATTTTGTGAAGTTTTTATAAAAACTGCAAAAAGTAGTGGTGCAGGACCCGTATGCATAGTCGTTTATCCCCGGGGATAAACTGTCTCCGGGGATAAATTTATCCCCTTGGACAAAGTTTTGGTATGCATAGTCATTTATCCCCAGGATAAATTTATCCCTTTGGGGGTAAATCTATCCCCACCTCCGAAGGTGGGTCTAAATTTATCCCTCGGGGATAAACATAACAAAACGTGATTTTCACCAATAGTATAATCACATTTTCGACCGAAATTCAAGGATTCTATGAATAAATTTTACAAAGGACATGTGTGGTTACGTTTATCTGTATTTTTAGTAAATCTTCTAATTATAATATTTAAAAAAAAATAATTCAATAGATTTTATTTATATTTATATTTTTATTTTATAATAAAATATATAAAGCATTATTTAAGTTCCATTTTAAATTTCAGACTGGAAATTTTTTAATTATCAATATATTTTTTTTATAATTGCAATTCATCAAGTATTACACATTTTTCATAAGGTAAATATTTAACTAGGCAGATTTATACATCAGTGATCAATTTTCAGAATTCTAATTTAGACTTTCGTAATAATTTCTTGCCCAAAAAGTTATATTTTAAGGAACACGTATCCCCGTAGGGATAAATGTCTATGCATACCAAAAATTTATCCACGGGGATAAATTTATCCCGGGGATATGTCTATGCATACGGGTCCAGGCGTCATATGCGGGTTTAAAAATAGAATAACTTATTTTTACTTTTTACTGAATGCTTTAAAATTTTTTCATGCGGATCCCAACCTTTCATTATATTTTAGGAACTCTCTAATATAATACCATGTTCACGACCTGTTTTGATTGTTTACGGGTGCGAGATGCGGAATAGAGGCGGTCAAACTACGGAAACTAGGCAATAAACAAAATTGCAGCATTTAAATCACTTCGGAAGCATCTGAATTCCGTGTGAGATTCAAAAATCGTGTGAGATCTGATGCTGTAATTGCCGACTAAAAATTGAAACCATTTGATTTGGCGAAATTTCTCTTTTGAGAGCAACATTTATATAACTTAAAAATATCTTCTTTTTCAAACTTTTTCAAAAAATTCCTACTTTCACTGTCTGTACACATTTTTAAAAGAACCCGAATTATGAGTAAAATGTACCAGCTAAATAAATGTTTAATCTTCATGATTCTACTTACATCCTTAAGAGATAGAAATACCAAAATTTGGGTGCAAAAACTACTTCTCGTTGCTACAATAAGATATGTCACAAACGGAACATTTGAGTAGAAAAATTGAAACATTATATTCAAGCAGAGTTTAAAATTGAAAAAAATGGAGAAAAATGAGATTTTGAAACCTTTATTTCATTATATTCAATTTATAATTTACCTTCAAATGATCTTTAAATTATAAATTTATGAAAGTTAGTGTTATGCAAAATTAGCACGTTTCAATGTTACTGCAATTTTGAAAAGTTAGAAGAAATATACACCAACGGTAATGCCATGAAACTCAATTTTAGATTTTGTGAAAAACTAGAATTTCGTACTTATTTTCAATTATTTCCAAACTTTTCCGTAATGAGATGACATAATTTTACTCGTTTAACTTGTTCAATTAAAATATTTTAAGGAGGCATTTTGTTCATTCATCTGTATGCTCATGTTTTCAAGAAACTGATTCAGACAGAAGGCGATGGTAAAGGCAACGTTTTGAAACATTCGCCAAATCTAAAAAGTCTTGTTAAAGATTATAAACCATAGATTTTGTTTGTGGGCATATCGTTTATGAACTATCAGACTTTGGTTTCACGGACTTACCCTATTTGTTAAAGCAATCATTACGGTGAATTATTAACCTTTGCATTTTAAAAATAAATTAAAAATTTAAAAAAAGCTTTTCAAAGTCAACGTTTCGCAAATTTCGTACGTTTGAACGTTTGCCGTTTTACGAAATTTTGGGAAATGAAGGCCACAACAATGGTTTTTAGCTGATTATCAAAATAACTGTATATGTTTCTTACGTCAGGAAAAGATGAAAGCACTAAAATTTGATTATAAAAAGCTACCAAGATGTACCAGAAAAAATATTTCAATAGAACGTTCAATAAATAGTAGAACATGGAATTCATAACATCTAAAAAATTTAGTTTTGTTTAGAAAATGTGGGACTCAACTGAAAGCGGTAATGTACTGGTGGTTATATTTCTTGACAATTCAAAATAATGTTTTTTGTGTTTCCTAAGTGGAAGATTTAAATAGAAAACATGAAACCTACAAATTTTTTTCATCCTAATTATTAAAAATATGTTCTACTAAACACTTTCCCCTGATTTCTGAAACAGTTAAACAGTAGGTTTTGCAAATTGAATTTCTTTGTGGATTCATAGTTTCAATTAAGAATTTTTGCACTAACTATATATATTTTTTAGTTTCTCAGTTTGGTGACAAAAAGACAAAATTTGGTTTTGAACTTGATTGAATTGTTTTATCGTTGCCATCGACTAATCGACAATCGTTGGATTTAATAAAGTTTTCTTTGTTTGCTGAAACATTGGGTTAGTGTCCTTCGAAGTCAAAAACTCGAAACAAAGTTTTCTGCTGTGGTAAATCGGCGTTGCTTTATAACAGTTTTACTTTTTACGTTTTTAATGAAACAAAACTAATCATGCAACAAAATCAAACATGTGTTTTTCGTTCGCTTAAATCAATATTGATTTGAAATACAGTCAATATCGATTTGAAATACAACAAACAAAAAACATTTGTGAATTTTCTTCATATTAGGTGCGCAGTTTGCACTTTTCTGTGTTTCGCATCACTGTAAAATCTTGCCATGACGCGCTCAGACTAATTTCTCAAATATCGGCGTTTTCGTTGCGAGAATCAACAGGGGGGGGGGGCGTTTTTTTTTTAAAACAAGCGTTTACCGTCGACAAGTTAAGTTTGACAGTGAATTATTAAATCTGTTGCCGTTTAAAAGAAATCTTTCCAATCTAACATGGGCAACATGAAAATTAGCCTGATGTTTCTCCATATTCCCGTGACAATTTTGTATCCTGTGCTCTGAATTTTTAAATTTTCCAAATTTCTTATCGGTATGCTGTCAGTAACTGATTGTTTGAGGCAAAACTCGACGGTAAAGGGAACATTTTGAAACATTCGAATTATCTTAAAAGTCTTGTAAAAACAATATGAGTACAATGTACTCGCTTAATAAATATGAAATATGATTATCGCCACAATCAAGCTAATTTTTAAATAGTAAAAATGTGGAGTAAGTTAAACTTTTTTACAATTTGCTTAAAACTAATTCATTAAAACTCATACAATTTCAATTAAAAATTCCTTTCTCATTTTAAATGAGAAATCCCCTAAAGTCGGTGAATAAGGGTAATTGAATGTTACCCAACGTTTCAAAAATCAGTTTTAAGAATTGACTCACAATGCTGAGATCACTAAAATTTCCTAGTTAATGCTTATTTCTTATGAAAAGTTCCATTAAACATTTTTGATTCCCTTTAAGTTTTAACAATTGTATTAATTGGGCATAAAAATTGAGTCTAATTGTTGTTGTTTCAAAAAGCTTCTTTTAGTTTTTTAAAGTTTTTTTTGCATATTTTGACAAACACTTCCGGAAAATCCGTTGTAGCTAAGGCAAAGGTTTGACTATACAGTGTGAAACATGGGGTCCGTAAAATTCAAGCAAGTTTAAAATCGAGAACAAGGAATACAATTGTTTTGCATCCTACTGATTCCCCAAAACTTTTTTTTCGATTTTGCGAAGCAGAAGGATTTCAAATGGAGGGAGATCGAATGGTGGACTTTTGCCGAGAATCCAGCCAATGTTGGCCGCTGTGGCCCAGATGCCCCGAGACTGCCTTCTGGAAAGATTGCCAAATGTGACTCACAATCTGAAGCCTCCTGTTGCAGTCAGAGTGGATACTGTGGAACTGGAAAATCCTACTGTGACTGTCTTGGATGTGCGGATTTTAAGAAAAACCCGAATTATGAGTACAATAAGCCCGCTAAATAAATATTTATTCACAATCTAACTTACACCAATAAAAATGGAATAACAAGTAATGATAAAATCTTCTTCTCTACATTAGTAGTTGTTACACACGCGAGAAAATATTTAAAAAAATTATGAAACATATAATTCGTGATGTTTAAACAAATTTTTAATTGAAATATATGAAACAATATTTTTAAACTGTAAATGTTTGGTAAATGTTTTGCAAGAATAGTACCCTTAAATGTTTTGCAACTTTATGAAATTTTGACGTACCAAGTTATCATAAGCAGTTCGAACTTTTAATTGGATGCATCATGTATAATTTGTAAATTTTTTTGTCTTTTTCATATCATTAAAAAAGGCACACCAAAGTATTTGTAATGTTATTATTTTAATATTCACTATTTACATAAACCTGTCAATTTTTGGGACCCCATAGATGCAAGTAAAAACTCCTTTCAGTTCAAATATCGAGCTTTCGCAAACTCGCTTCGACTTTCTAAAGTTTACAAAACATTCAACAAACAATATTAGAATGATTAAAACCATCATAGCCAAAAATTCGATTTCATCCATTTTGGTGTGTTTCATCAGCTAAATAAATTTGAAAGCATTTCAAATTGAAAGTTTCAAGGCGAATTCGCAGTTTATCAATTATTTAGATTCGGTATAAAGGCGATCAAGCTCAAACCAAAAATTCTTTGGGCTTGGACATTTTTCTGCCAATTTTATAAAAATAAGTAGAAACCAATTATTTTTTCTAGTGGCTTTTAAACAATTTTTTTTTCAAAATGCGTATTCCTTAGTTTTCAGTCGCCCTTGTTACCGGAGTCCGATTGTTTGAAAGTAAATTCTATAAATAAAGGCAACATTTCAAAACCTTTGAGTGCAAAAAAACGTAGCAAACTTTTAAGTTTGCATTGAAATGCTTTTGTGAACTGTTCTGTAAATTGGTTCGTTGAATTGTTAAAAAAACATTATTTTTCGCTTAAGATTTTTTTTAAAATCTTCACACAAAGAAATTTGCCCTATTTATAATTTACTTTTTCGGGATCACATTCACGTGGTTGATTCTGATTTTCAACATCTGCGAAACATGCCTCCACCAAATTTATTTTTCTGCCAAATGATGAATTTTGTTAAAAAATCTTTTTGAAACTTTGATAAATAAAAGTTGACGCTAATTCCAGTTAGACTTTCAAAAAACATATGAGTTTTGGAAAAGCTTTTAAAAACCAGTTTTCTGCTAAAAAAACTGAAAGTTTACGAACGATAAACTGAATCCTCTATTACAAAGGTGAAGTTTCAGAAGTTGAACCTAGCCTTTTGCATTTTGTGGAAATCACAATGATCTTTTAGGAAGAAAAACACTTTTTTAAATGATGTTTTCCGATTAATTTTTTTCATACTTGTGCTTCGTTTTGACTTAACTTGTTTGACTTGTGTTTCCTGCAGATGTTACAAGCAGAAAAAAAAAGAAAAGAAGACATTTGATTCTCTAAGTTGTTTACAAACAGTTTGTAGTTCCTAGGCCAATTTTCCTTTTTTTTATTATTTTCCCTCTATTAGTTTTTCAGTTTTCGATTTCGTTTATTTTTTCAAGCATTTTGCGAGATGCACGAAGTTACTTTTTAACTTCCATTTTATTTAGGTTTAGCATTGTTTTGCAACATTCGATTGTTTGAAATGAGATAAACTAGAATATGCATTCATACTTAGCTAAACTTTTTGAGTTTTCTTTCTTTTAGCATTTTTTGGGCTCTATCTTTTTTGGGCGCCAGAGTGAAACACAAATTTTACGTCATGCACTTTTGTGACATCATTCCACTATTTGAATGATGCACTAATTTTTCGCGGTTAATGCAGATTAAATTTACAATGTTTGAAAAATTTGAGTTCAAACCAACCAAATCGAATTTTCATTGTTAGCAGACATTGGCGAAAACCTCAAATATAAACAAATTCATATTTTTTGTTTACATTTACCAAAAAAGAAATTTAAATTAAAAGAAAAAAGTTAAATGCGTAAAAAAATTAAACAATAATTTCGTCTTCCCCTTCTGCGAGGAAAACAAAAAAGTTTTACAAGCGTTATATGATTTTCGAATGCCTCTTTTAAGCAACGCAATGAAAATGCACAAAGCTGAATTGCAACGTTTTCTCAATAACCATAATTTTCACGTTATTATGGTTTCTTGTCATTTGAAGGTTTCAAAAAAGTGATAACTTGAATTAAACTGGTGTTTGTATGTTGAGCAACGAAACAGTAGAGCGATATGACAATTTCACGATGGAAAAATAAAATAGGCTCTTTTGACTGGGAAGAACAGGGTTTATCGTTGAAGTTTTTATGTGAAACTTAAAATAAATAAGTTTAACTTTTGGCTTTTATTATTAAATGCATGTTGCAATTTTTTAACATAGTTTTTGATTTCTTGTTTTTTTTTAGTTTGCCAATGAAGACTCTACGATATTAGAACTGCCACTCATAAATCTCGTTTACCAAAGTGTTGAAACAGTCGATTGAAAAAATCGGGGACATTTTTCTACCCGGCATTTAACGGATAAAATTGTTTACAATTAAAAAACTTAACTAATTTAAATTTAAGTTATTTTTTTAGTTTTGGGACTTTAACCCATCTGAATGTTTCACAACTTTATTATGTTTTGAGACATTATCCGTTACACTAAATTCGTGGCACCTCAGGAAAAAATAGGTTGAAATAGTTTTTTTGTTTTATGATTCTGAAATACCTGTTTTTGCTTAAAATCAAATATCATAAGAATTAAAAACTCGCCACTCAAAAATTGCATTGACAAAATTATTAGAGAATCACAGGCTTGCACATTGTTCTCAAAATAAAAAAAATAATTCAAAAAAAACGTTCACAAGCATATTTGAAAAACATGCTCGTGTGACAAAAAATGCTGTTGCTTTAAAAACTAAGGAGATAGAGATTGTTTTTTGAGGAACAGAAAGAAAAGTACAAACGGAATGAAATAAATTTAAAAAATTAGCGTCTGCTGTCCCCTAAAAAATATAACTGCTTTAATAAATATAAACTAAATTTTAGCAATCTTGGCAAGACAGCATTATTCAGACTACTACGAAGCATTTAAAAAGAAATAATGAAACCTATAGCTAAAAATTCATAATTTGTTCGAATCCAAAAAAATCTGAGAAAATATCTACCCTAGTCCCTAAAAGTTTGTTGTAATTTATGTTTTTTGGAGAATTTGCAAACAATGTTTTTAATTTTTATAGAGAAAGTAGTTGAAATTTAGAGATTACGTAATTTAGCCGGACAATCTATTGATTACGAGAACTTTCTAATTTTATAACCAATTTGGCTAACATTCGACTACTTTTATCATTTTGTCAAAAATTTTACGTGATTTCATTTCAGCATAGTCTGAAAGGAAAGTAAATGGTTTGAAAATTGTAAGTAACTTTAAACAAAACAATGATACACGTTTTCATTCATTTTGTTTAAAATAAAGCTAAACTGAATTTTTTGTTGCGAAAAACACCTGAATGTTTCACTCCGTTGTCAAGTTTTGATAAATATACGGTGACACTTATATGAGGTTGATCACCGAAAAACAATAAAGTTTAAAATATGGAGCTTCGAAAAAGCAAGTTTTTAGTCGAAAGACAACAACTTCCAAAACTAATAATTGAAAAAAAACTACTGAAGATAATTTAAAAATATCCGTAGATGGGATCGCTGTTAGGTTTCATTTTTCTGAAAACCACGATAAAGGTCAGTGAAATGTAAAAAATTTTCTCAAAATAAAAAAAACGTTACATGCTTGTCTGACAAAAATAGTGTAGCTTTAAAAACTAAGACGGTAGAGATTTTTTTATGAAACAGAAAGAAAAGTAAAAACGGTCTGCTCTCCGCTAAATCACACAAAAAATAACTGCTTTAATAAATGGAATCTAAATTTGAGCAACCGTAGCAGGACAGTATTATTCAGACAATTACGAAGCATATAAAAAGAAATAGTGAAACCTATAGCTAAAAATTCATAATTTGTTTGCATCCAAAATTTTTTTTAGTAAATATCTCCCCTAGTCCCTAAAAGTCTGTTGTAAGTTAAGTTTTGTTTTGTAGACTTTGCAAACAATGTTTTTAATTTTTATAGATAAAGTAGTTGAAATAACGAGAACTTTCTAATTTTATAACCAATTTGGCTAACATTCGACTACTTTTATCATTTTGTCAAAAAATTTGCGTGTTTGTATTTCAGCATTAAGTGTCAATTTTGAGAAAAGAAAACGAATGTAAGAAACTTTAAATAAAATGTAAGAAACTTTAAACGGAACAATGAAACATGTTTTCATTCATTTTGTTTAAAATCAAGCTAAACTGAATTTTTGTTGAAAAAACAACATGTGAATGTTTCACTCCGTTGTCAAGTTTTGATAAATGTACGGTGACACTAATAGGTGACGGTTCTTGTTTGCACAAAAAAAACTAAAACAGTTGTAGAAATGGAGCTTCGAAAAGCTAGTTTTCAGTCGAAAGCCAACAAAATTTCAAAACTGAAAGAGTGATATCGCAATTTGCACGATGTGACATTATGCAACATGGCTATTATTTTCAGGCTTACAGATAATTTCTGAGACAAAATTCACCTAATTCCTAAGTATGTTGGTGTGGCACTTTTTAATCACAAAAATCAAACTTTCATTTTGACAAATAACTATTTTGAAATCCTATTTCAGTTTGCAAACGGTGGATTTCAGTAATAAAAATAAAATAAAACGCAAAGTTTCATAATCAACCGCATGCTTCAGAAAAAGTACTTTTGTTCAAAAAATGAAAAATTGATATTTAGATGACCAAGCGTGAAGGAAACAATGTTTTAAAAACTTTATCGATTTCTTAATTAATTATTTAAAGCTGGACAATATAACCACTGACCACTGACCAATGCTCCTGTCTAACTTACAAACTTAATGTTTTTGCCACCTTTTACATTTCAGCGTTGCATTTTTTGAGTTTGATAGGAAAACGAATGGTTTGTAAACTGTAAAAAAACTTTAAACAAAACAATGAAACATGTTTTCATTCATTTTGTTTAAAATAAAGCTAAACTGAATTTTTTGTTGCGAAACAAGACATCTGAATGTTTTACTCCGTTTTCAACTTTTGATAAAGATACTCTGACACTAATAAGATCATGATCTCCGAAAACAACAAAATTTTAAAAAACTGAAGCATCGAATAATCTAGTTTTTAGGCAAGACAATAAACTTTCAAAAACTAAAAATTCAAAAAAAAAACTGATTACTTAAAGGGACAGTCAGGGGCCTTTTCATTTCATTATGGTAGGATACGGTCGTCCATTTTGCATATTCAAAAATGCTAAATTGTCTCGCGCACTCCTCATTTCCCTCAATGTCTCATTCAAATTTGAATGCCACTAAACGCAGGACACATTGACCGTCCGGGCCATCCGCACTTTCTGCGGATGGAAACCCGAAATCGGCTACTTTGAGGTTGAATATCTCAAAAACTAGGGATTTCCGACATAAGGTCCCAAAAAGTTTTTTGTACAGCTGAATTTTCTCTTTCATGTGAGACAAAGTTGCAAAAGCCGCCTGAAACATCGATCGATTGGATCTCGGATAGGTTTCATTTTTCTGAAAAAAAAACCAGGATTTCAAATAAGCATACCATTTCAAATATTTCAAATAAGCATACCATTCAGTGCTTATCATTTCCTGCAGTAAGCTCGTGCACAAATAAAACAGCGGAGTGATGTGACAAGGAAACTCAAAACTCGCTGTTAAAGTCACATCTCGGTTGATTTGACTGTTGCCATTGGATAAGTATCTAGTTGCCGTTATAGTCATAGGCAATCTTAGTTTCTCACTGATGCAAATGTAACCTGACGCAGTATGGCGTACGTGTGCCTAACCACTTGTATTTGCTACGCAATTTCGCGTCTCGTGTCATTTGAAAAGCGCAAAGGCCTGAAATGCAGCTAACTAGGATTGGCAATGACTATAGATGAAAAACATAAATTTCCTAATGATAATACCAATTAGCCCAACGAAATGGTAAATATCCGCAATTAAACAGTGGAGTGATCGGAAATTACAATTGAAAAAGCACATAATTCGAATTAAAAAATTTTTGTCGAATTAAAAACAATTGACGTTCAATAAAAATTCGTCGATCGTACATCGTTAAGGTTTCGTTCCTAATCTTTTAATTAGTGAGGATAACATTTGAATAACAGTTTTTTTCTGTTCAATAAAATGATTTAAAAAAATGTTTTTATTTACTTTTATTTCACTCGCTTCGTTATTTCCGGAGGTAACCATAAATTAAATTTAAATTTTTGTGTACAAGTTCTATGAAAGAATTTATTTAAAATCAAGTAATTTAAAATAATTTCCCTTTTTATTATTTTTTTTCTTCAATTTATGGTTTGTTTGAATTTTTTAAAGTTTAGAAACATTTCTTATTTTTGGTATTTAAATGCTTCATTATTTAATTATCCATGGTAGGCGATTCACAAACGGATGTGAAGGTTTTTCGGCATTTTTAGTAGATATAAACAAAAACGATTATGTGTAATTTTGGCGATTAGTGTTACCTAAGTACATTAAAGCTTTCGAACGCTTACTCTTAAGTATCCACATTGAAACAGTGCAAAAACATTGGCTGTTTTCAAAGAAAGACAAGGTTTTTTACCAACATTAGTTTACGGTTTCACCAAAGATTTGTCAAATGGGCAAGAATCTATTTTTGTTGGAATCATGGACGTGTTAAAAAATCTGAATCACAAAAGATATAACATAATGAGTAACCTTTCTCTTAGTGTGAATTTTTAACAGCATTAGGAAAATTTAAGAAATATTGTCTTGCACTAATATTTGAAGTTTTGCATCTACGATCTCAATCATCGAATGGTTTAACCATCAAAGTAGGTTTAACTAAAAGATGTGAAACACATGTATTAACTTTTTAAAATTTATAATATTCTTTAATTTTTTTAAATCTGCCTAAAAATTAGCTTTGTAAATTCAGTTCTTCTCGTTTTGTAACACTTTAATGAAATGATATTATTAAAATAACCTCTCGTTTTTATTTTAATAAGTGAGTATTTCTATTCTCCATTTTTTGTAAATATAAATTGAAATAACCTTAAAAACTACATTTTTCCAATTAAATTCATCCGGGTTTTTGTTTAAAATTTTGCAATAAAGTTATTTTTTTAATGTTAAAAAAGAATTTAAAAGTTAAATTGCAAAATGGTGATTTACCAGTGTTGTAAAATAATTTTTAAAGTAAGATAAGTAAAATAAATTCCTTTTGTTATGTTTAATCTTCAATTTTTTGAAAAACGTTTTTTTAGTTAAAAAAATTTGTAATGTTTGCTCCAGTTTACGGTTTCACCAAAGGTTTGTCAATATGGAACGACTATAAATTTATTGAAGTCATGGGACGGTTTCCAAAAAAAAACAAATTTAACATCGAAGAATGTTTCAAAAATTTCATTAAACAGCAGGAGAGCATGCTCAAACAGTCTTCGCTTCTTGGAGCTTTATCAGAATCATCTCGGCTTCGTATAGTTCCATTTCTGTCAGTTGAAGAAGTCCAGACCCGAAAAGATCACTCTCCTTCACAGTCGCTTTGTCATCTCCAGAGAAAACCTTAAAGCAGTATTCCAGAAGTTGCCTGGCTTGGTCAAGGAATTTGTAGTTTGGTTCCTGGCCGGCCTCCTGTCTCCTTTCACCGGCTTGCACAATTGAGAAAAAGCGTTCCTTGGCCCTGGTGTACATTCTGATGGCGATAGCCTTGACCTCCTGGAATTCGTCTTCAGTCAGATGGAGGAGGCCAGATTTTCGGACGTCATCTTTTGTGACTTTCGAAGAGATAGCGTTGGCGAAGCTCTCCAGAATTTGGAGGGTCTTCTGGGCCTCGTCGAAGTAGTGGTAGCTTCCTTCCTCTCCTCGGTCTATCTTTTCCAAGTTTTCGGAGTTCCACAAGTCGTGCGTCATCATTGGAATAGGAAGCATGCCGAGGACTTCGGAAATGAGCAAAGGCAGAAACCAAGCCGACAATGAAGAGAAGACGGATCGGAAAATATTTAATTTTTTTCATCATCTGTGAGTTCGAGGACATTCAAAAATCAAATTTGAATCAATTTTAATTGTGAAAAAGTAATTTGAATTTTGTGTTTGTTAAAAATTATTTAATTAATAAATTCGAAGCAAAAAGCATTGTTGGTTTTATGGAAACTTCAGCGTGCAAGTAAAATTATAGCCACTCCAATTTTACGATTATTAAGCAAGTCATAAAACATTTCCTTAAAGTCAGACATCCATTACTGAAAGTTAAAAAAACATAAACATAAAAGCATACTTATTTTGTTATTTTCTTTCATTTGTAGAACAGTAAATCTTTTAATTGAAAATAATTCCAAACAAATTTTCTAATAAAAACAAAAAAAAATTCTTTATCACACAAGGGTGACTGTTTATCACTTTCAATGCGTTTATAGAAGTTTACCATTTTTGTGAAGCATCCAGCTGATTTGGAACTGAAACAAAATTGAAAAAAATAGTTTTAGAACCTGAAACGTTTAAAAAAACTTATATGCATATTTTGCTACTACTGAAATAATGGAAACACTGATTTGTCACAAAAATGGTCAAAATTTTCTGTTTTTGTTTTATCTTGTAACTGTCCCTGTTTGCATTTTTTATAGATATTCAAGTTTGCATTTTTTCTTTGTTAAAAATATGCAAATTTGAACCAAACAAAAGCAGTTTTTTGTTTGTTAAAATTTTTTTTTATGAATTCGAAGCAAAAGCAATGTTGGTTTTGAGGGAACTTCAGCGGGAATGCATAATTAACGTGATTCCAATTTTGCGATTATTAAGTAAGTCACAAAACATTGAGATAAAGAACTCTTTTAATTTTTAATAAATTGAATTTTTACATTAAGGCATGCTTGTTTTATTATTATCTTTTATTTTTCTTGTTTGTTTTTTCGTTCACTTGTGAAAGAATAATAATTTCTATGGAAAATGGTGCGCCCATGTGCATATAGAAATTTACCATGTTTGTGAAGCATCCAGCTAATGATAAATTGTAATTTGAAACAAAATTGGAAAGGTGTTCCAGAATCTAAACCGTTAAAAACTTAATTATGTATTGAAAATCAGAATTTTTTTCAGTATAAATCAGAATTTTTAATTTTAATTGTAATTTGTGAAACAATTAAAAAGGGTGTGTAGCATTTCAAAATTCAACGCTAAGGAATGTTTTCATCTATGATTTTATATGGCTGCAACTGCGTCCATATTATATTTGTAACACGCATATTTATTTTATAAAAGTTTCATACTTATACAGATTTTACGAATAGAAGGGAAGAAGAAGTAGCCCTATTGCTGAGGTTATGCTAAATGAACTTTGTCATAATCGTGAAGCATCCAGCTAAATTAAAATTTGAAACTAAGTTAGGGAAAAATGTTCCAGAATCTAAAAACGTTAATTATATATTAAAAGTTACAAAGTAAATAATTAATACAGTGATTTATCATAATATCTCCTAATTGTGTTTTAAAATCATAAGCTTAGGGATTTTGCTACCCTTTAAGCGCATTTTTCTTAAAAACACGAACAAAAAGCAATCGCTAACGTTATTTCTTAAAGAGTAATGCTCAGTTTTGATAGGCGAAACTAAAAATCCTGGGGCGGAATTGAACTTTGGTCGTGAAATTTGCTAGCGAAGACGCTACGTTTTGACTATCGGGCGACTCGAGAATGTTGGTTTACTGACGTCGTAACGCCTTTTCTTAAAACTTAAAAAAAACTTAAAACTAACCAGGAGAGACATGTCGAAGACGGTGTTTTCTAGGCTAAACAGGGGCATTTTATAGTACCAAATTTTCAATCAGACAATGACAATTCTTCATTTTCTTTGACGCAGATTACGCATTGATGAGTCTTTCCAGATTAATAATGCCAATGCCCGTAAAGGAAAATGAAACAAGCATTTCGTGTCTGAAATGAGAAATAGAAGAGATTTTTGCCAATCTACAGCTTTTGGTAGATTAGTCCACTGTTTCTTTACGGGTTCTTAGGTTGGTATGGTACTTAGTTTGGTACGGTGATTCGGGTCATTAAGTGACTGAGAAAATGGCAAAACTCTAAAAACTTTAAAAGAGACCAATGTATTTTTTGCTTGTTGTGAGCGTGATAATCTCAAATTGATCCTTAAAACCAAATATAGAAGTTAAAGTTAACATTTTAATGGACTTCATTGAGTTACAATGTGGTAAGTTTAAACAATTAAAATTAAAAATTAATCATTTTTGAAAGTCCAGGGTAATTATTTCTAATTGTCCTTTTCATTAGTTCGTAGTTAAAATCTTTAAAGAAGTCGAAACGTAAGCGTCAAATTATCACTCTTACTACGAGAAGGTGAATCAGTTAAATGAAATTGTTTGCTCAAAAAATCGAGTTTTAGTTTTTGAACTTTTGAATGTTTCACAACATGGTGAAGTTTTGAGAAAATATTATTTTGTAACACTTGCGAATTTCCAAAAAAATATATAAATATAAATATTTCTATGAAGCTTCGAAGAAAATTCTAAAATTGAACAGTTGGCTGGTATCTACAATTGGAAATAGAAAAGAATGTCGCCAAATTAAATCCTTTTCCAGATTTTTCCTGACTCCACTGTTTCATTGCGGATACATAGTTTAATGCAGCGATAGGGGATCATTGGGTGGGTGCTACAGGCGTTAAAATAATTTTCCGTTGGTTACAGTGTAAATTTACTTTTCCAAACAATGTTTGTAAGAATTTGGCTTGTTTAAGTTTTTCAAAGTTATTTGTTGATACCTTAATTATGCGTTTTAAAGAGAATTTTTTTTTATATTCCGGATGTTTATGGACTTATATATAATTAGTGTAACATTTGACTTCTTTCGTTGTTTTCAGAAATTTATTTTATACTGACATTTTTAAAATGTTAAATTTTAAAAATTAAAATCTTTAAATGCTTCAACTGATTGTGAAGATTTTGGGGGGGGGGGGGGGAAACGGCCAATAGTAATGCCAGAGCAACTTTGCGATCCACATCAATAAAGTATGTTTTAGATTTTAAAATACCGCTTTTCGTGAATCGGTATAACTGTGAATTGCAAACCTTAATGGAACTGTTTTTTTGTTTTCATCAGAAACTTCTAAGCAATTAGTAAAACATTCGATAAACAAAGTTTTTTCACAGATTAGAAGAATTTCAGTTTAAAAGCAACTTAAAAATTTGAAAAAAAAATAACAAAATTTTTTAAATTTGGTTTTGAAATTCGTTGCAAAAATTTGCACTTATAATTTTATGCGAACTTTACAGGGACGTTTGAGTGAGCTTTGTTTGCCCTTTTCCGAAGTTTACAATTGACATGTTGTTGGACTTTGTGGAAACATTAGTTTCCAATTAGCAAGTGTAATTTTTTTTAAAAATATTATTTATAGTGACATTTTAAAAATGTTGTGAAATTAAAATCTTTAAATGCTTCAACTAGTTGTGAAGATTTCGGGGAAAACTGCCAATATTATTTCTAGGGTAGTTTGGCACTCCACATCAATCAAGGTTGTTTTAGATTTTAAAATACCGCTTTTTGGTGAATCGTTATAACTATAAATTACCAATAGAGAAGGTGCAGAAACTATTATTTGTTTTCATTAGAAACTTTTATGCAAGTAGTAAAACATTTGGCTGACTGAAATGTTTGTTTTCTTTTTTTTCTAATACTGTTTTTTTAAAACACAAAAATCTTGTATAAACTAGAATTGAAATCAATACCTGAATGTTCGAAAGTATTGGAACAAATGAAAAAAGTTTCTAACAGTAGATAAACAAAGTTTTTTCACAGATTAAAAGAATTTCAGTTTAAAAGTGCTTAAAAATATGAATTACAAACCTTAATGGAACTGTTTTTTGTTTTCATCAGAAACTTCTAAGCAGTTAGTAAAACATTCGGTTGACTGAAATGATTTTTTCTTTTTTTCTGTTTTATACACAAAAATCTTGAATAAACTATAATTTAAATCAAAATGTTCGAAAATATTGAGAACAAATGAAAATAGTTTTATTTTTCACAAATTAGAGATTTCAGTTTAAAAGTGGCTAAAAATTGAAAAAAAACACACAATTTATAAAACTTGGTTTTCAAATGATGTCGTTGCGAAAAAAATGCAATTATAATTTTATGCGAATTTTACAAGGACGTTTGAGTGGGTTTTATTTGCCCTTTTCCGAAGTTTACAATTGATCTCAGTGGAAACATTAGTTCCTAATTATCGCTCTTATAACGAATAGGTGAAGCAGTATTTTTTTTAAAGTGAAATTTTAATTTTTTTTAAATATATTTTATAGTGACATTTTAAAAATGTTGTGAAATTAAAATCTTTAAATGCTTCAACTGGTTGTAAAGATTTCGGAGGGAAATGCCAATAGTAATGCCAGGGCAACTGTGTAATCCACAACTTTGCAATCCAATCAATTTTGTTTAGATTTTAAAATTCCGGTTTTTCGTGAATCGTTATAACTATAAATTACCAATGGAGAAGGTCCAAAAACTATTATTTGTTTTCATGAGAAACTTTTATGCAAGTAGTAAAACATTTGGTTGACTGAAATGTTTGTTTTATTTTTTTCTAATACTGTTTTTTTAAACACAAAAATCTTGTATAAACTAGAATTGAAATCAACACCTAAATAAATCAAAAATATAATTTAATTCAAAATTAATTTAAATGTTCGAAAATACGGAGAACAAATGAAAATAGTTTGTAACAGTAGATAAACAAAGTTTTTTTCACATTTTAAAAGGATGTCCGTTAAAAAGTGCCTAAAACATTGGAAAAAAAACACACATGGATAATGATTGTGTCAGTCACGTTTGTTATTTCAATCGTTCTTTTCCACAATGTTTTTTAAAAATTAGTTTTGAAATGATGTCGTTGCAAAAAAAATGCAATTATAATTTTATGCAAACTTTACGAGGACGTTTGTTACAACTGATATGTTGGTCTTAGTGGAAACATTAGTTCCTAATTATTACTCTTATAAAGAATAGGTGAAGCAGTAAAGTGCAAGTTTAATTTTTTTTGAACTTTGAAGGTTTCACAACGGTGTGAAGTTTTTAAAAATAAGTAATGGCACTAATGTCACTGGCTTTATTCTAGATATTACTTAATCTATTTACAACTACAAAAAAACATTGGCTTCAACTATTCCTTTTTTTGACACACCAAAAAACAACAACTAAACCTATTTTTTTCAACATTTTTGAAAATAATAAATTCGAATGTTTTACAACCAATGTTTTCACAGTTTCTTATTTGGATAACGCGATTATCAGGAAATATTCACCAATTGTAAACCGGGTGCTATTAGTTATTGGAAACAATTTGGACCAATCAATCACAACTAATGCGGATGTTACTTGTTTTAGGCCGTTGCGAAACAGCCAAATGTTTATTTTTTTTTAAATGTTTAAACAAGAAAAACAATTGTATTCTTTGCTAAACTTTTTGAAAGCCAAGTAACTAAAAAAACGCAAATTTTCTGCAATTAAGTTTTTTTTTAAATTGTCTAAACGTTTTATAAAATTCATTTCATTTTTTGTTTTTGTCGTTTACATAGTTTCTTTGCTTCTACGCCGTTGATTGATAAAATTACAATTGCATAAAAGAAAACTATTTTTTGAAACATTGAATGAGTGGTTTCTTTGTTCGTATTGTAAAATGTTTGTTATATGTAAAAGACATGTTTTGGGCAAAATCAACAAGAGAACTGGCTAAAAAAAATACTTATCTAATTTACAAAAAAAATAAAATAATAGTAAAGCATTCACAGGAAGCAAAAAATTAACAAATGGACCCTTGTGGAATCCATGAGCAAGATGCATCACGGAAATGTTTGGCATAAAAACGCTCTACAATGTTTCACGTTACTGTGAAGTTTTGAGAAATATTAGTTCACACTAATTTTAACACAGCCGGAGAAAATCTTTAAATTCGTTGAAAAAAGATCATTTAAATTTTAGCCAATGTTTTGCCAGTTCCGTATTAGTCGCACAATGGATAAGGCGATAATCAAGAAATCTTACACACTTAATTAATTATTTCAGTGTTTTAACGTTTATATTCACTATTCGTTTATTTCTACATTTCAATTGTATAAGGAAAAACTACCTTTTGAAACATTTAATAAGTGTTTAGTTTGCTAAGAGGCAATATCTGAGAAAATCGAGTATTTTCGATTCCTTTAAGACATTCAAAATATTTGGTCTTAGATTTCGCCGAAAACGTGAAAATTGTCTTATATAGACCCAAAAAGAAGATTAATGCTCAAATTGGGCCACCTTAGTCACTTACCTTAAAACCCTAAATACCTTAACCCTTAGCAATTATCTCGGTTCAACGTACTCTAAACGGGACTTTTCTGAATCCTTACATAAAAATAAACACTTTTGTAACATATATCGACAATGATTTCTCTACCTAGGAAAAAGTTGCACACGATTATAAGAGTTGAAAACTGGAAAATATTTTCTACCTTTTTACAGGGGCAAAAGAATTCAGCCAAACCTTTGCCACGCCATTGGGCATGTTTTGTTACATTAGTGTGATTTTTTGTAGAATTTTAAAACATGCACTTTTTGAGAAAATAATTTATTTGTAAAAATTTCGCACGTCACAGATTCCTTGAATAGCCACGGGGAGTCAATTAAACGCTGCTAACCGGCCAAAGTTAACTTATAACTTTGAACTATCTTACATTGCAACATTTTAGACGTAAATATGATATAAATAGTTCAACTTTTTTTTAGGTTTTCGCCTTTTTTAATGAAAAAGTCGATATTTGTTGAGATATTTGCTTGGCAAGGTTCAGGTTTTTATTTTCATTAAATATCATTACCACCATTGAATTCCTTGTAAAATTTCACGTCGATTCACCTATTTTTGATTTGAAAAATATTTTATTTGACGCCCTCGGTAGGCTCCGAAATGAATTGCGGCGCCGAACGACGCTGGGGGCGTGGCCTAGGCGATGGCCGCGCGATCTTGGAAATAATACGAGGACGGTGTTTTTACTGCTGTGCGCCTCGGAAAAAATATTTTTCAAATCAAAAATAGGTGAATCGACGTGAAATTTTACAAGGAATTCAATGGTGGTAATGATATTTGATGAAAATAAAAACCTGAACCTTGCCAAGCAAATATCTCAACAAATATCGACTTTTTCATTAAAAAAGGCGAAAACCTAAAAAAAAGTTGAACTATTTATATCATATTTACGTCTAAAATGTTGCAATGTAAGATAGTTCAAAGTTATAAGTTAACTTTGGCCGGTTAGCAGCGTTTAATTGACTCCCCGTGGCTATTCAAGGAATCTGTGACGTGCGAAATTTTTACAAATAAATTATTTTCTCAAAAAGTGCATGTTTTAAAATTCTACAAAAAATCACACTAATGTAACAAAACATGCCCAATGGCGTGGCAAAGGTTTGGCTGAATTCTTTTGCCCCTGTAAAAAGGTAGAAAATATTTTCCAGTTTTCAACTCTTATAATCGTGTGCAACTTTTTCCTAGGTAGAGAAATCATTGTCGATATATGTTACAAAAGTGTTTATTTTTATGTAAGGATTCAGAAAAGTCCCGTTTAGAGTACGTTGAACCGAGATAATTGCTAAGGGTTAAGGTATTTAGGGTTTTAAGGTAAGTGACTAAGGTGGCCCAATTTGAGCATTAATCTTCTTTTTGGGTCTATATAAGACAATTTTCACGTTTTCGGCGAAATCTAAGACCAAATATTTTGAATGTCCAAAGGACTCTCGATTATCTCAGAATTCCCGTCTTAATAATTCAATATTTTGGTATTTTTAAAGACATAAATTTTAATTAAATGAACCTAATTTTGCTTAAAAACTATTAGAGTTTGATTATTAACTTTATATATAATTAACAAAACGCAATGCGAGAACACTAACATGTTAGGCAGAGGCGCAACGGTTGAATAGAGATCATGAAACATGTGCATCACATTTGATTATTACAACAACATTTGAAATTACAATTTTGTTTTACAATTCTTTCGAACACAAAAAAATTTATCGAACAATCGAACAAAAACAAAAAAACAATTTTAAATTATCATAAAATGTTTTCCCCTGTTTTGCCCAATTATTTTGCAAAAAAAACAGTTGTTTGTTCAATAAGGTTCACAATCGTGTTTCCTGAAATTAAAATAGACCCAATTAAATGTTTGCCAATTTGAAACCATTCTTAACGATTGTTGCTCTGACGAATAAAATTACATCCATGATTTCAGTTAATCGAAGTTTCGAAACAGTAAACTGTTAAAACTTGAATGAAAAAAGTGAAACCCAATTATTCCTGATTGAACATTTTCAATCAACTTTAACTTCAGCATTTAAGTGAACTTTGAGTAGATTTACCTGTCCATTGAAAAAATACCCAAAAACAGAAATTTTTCAAAATCGGTTGAAAATTGACCCCGTTTTGGCTAAAACATTGAAGTGTCGAAGGGAAAAAATTGCAAAAAAGTGCGTTTTTGAACGTTTTCAGGCCTATTTTTCAGTTTCAATTGCAATTTTAAGAATGATGGTCGTTTTCGTTTTTTGATTTGAAGGTCTAATTCGACGCAAAATTTTATGTAGAATCCGATGGAAATGCTAACTTTTTTCTGTCTTAAATAGTGAAAGCCTCAAAACCCTGAAAAACATGGTTTTTCGGAGGTTTTTCAAGTTTATGTTTTTGGTGTTTTAGTAAAACAAGTTTTAATTTACAACGTTGATTTCCATGTCAAATTCTCCACATTCTAATATATATGACTTTGACAAAACAAAAATTTTGAAAATTTGAGCAACAAAATTTTGACCTACCGTAACTCCGGTCCAAAAATCGATGTTAAGCTGAAACTTTCAGAAGAAGGTTTTTAGGTCATAGGAAGGTTGTAAACAAGTTTTGAGCCGAATCGGAGTTGGTCATTTTTCTAAGACACTGCTATACTCGACTTTTACAGAGACGGCGTTTTAAATAAAACAATGATTCAATTATGTGAAGTGAAAAAAACACTGAAATAAAAATTATACATAAATTTCTGTAAGTAAAAAAAGCGAGTATTATTTTAAAACTAATTAAGTTACTTTGAACGTTAGCCCAATGTTTTACGAAAATCGTATTTTTCAGATAACTTGCGGATTACCATTAACGCTGTGAAATGCAGACTTTGTTAATTTGCGCTTTTACCATTTTAAACAGAGCGAATCAGAAACCAGTCAATATATTTTCTTTATACACAGAAAATCTAACTATTCAAAAATTTTTAAAACTTTATTTTTGCAAATGTTTTGCCAATTCTATATTAAATTTCGACAACGGCGATAATGGTTGTTGAATAATTATGATCAAATCAATTTTTTAAATTTTCCTTTTAACAAAAAAATGTAAAGTTACTTTTTAAAATCAATTTATGCAAGCATCGAAAGGTAAAAACTGTACTTTATAATTGAAACGATCGGTTCGACTATTACAATCAATAATATCGTTTATGTTTTTGAACACAGCGAAACATGTAAACGCAAAGACTATAAGGCTTTAAACAATTTAAAAAAAAAATTTTTTTTATTTCAAACTACTAGATTCAAGTGAAGGAATTTAAAAAAAAAATGTCCAATGGGTAACCCACTTTTACAAAAAACAGCGCTTTTTTAAGAGTTTTGAAATTTCCACGGTTAAGCAAAAATTTCAAAAATTAAAGTGTCTTTAATATTTTGGTAGAAATTAGTTTATATAAAGCATTATAAATGTTTGATAATTAATCTTTTTCAAGGTTTACGAAAGTTCACCTCTCTGTTACAACAAACATTTATATAGTTGACAAATAGGCAAATCCAGTGATTGACAAACCAATTTTTCTGACAAAGTTCTGGCACGCCGTCGCTTCAAGACTTTTTAAATCGAATAGTATTGATTGCATAACGCACAATCGATAATTAATAAACTATTGTTGATTCAGAAAATTCACCTCATTTGGAATTGGCAGTAACAACAACTGAACAAATGAAACTACAATTATTAGATTGCCACACTCTCGTATTTGTTTTTGAACTTTATGAAAAATAGGACTGTTTCAATAAAAAAGAATTATATTTTTCAAACTTTATCGGTTTAATGAAAATAATTAATTGCTATAACCTCTTAATTTTTTAATCAAAAATTGGAAAAAATCTGTAAATTATATATTTTGTTGATTTTCCGCGACTATAATCACTCTGCATCAATCTCTTGGGCTGTGCATCACTAATGTTTGGTGAAATTTGTTTCACATTATGTATTTTTATTTGATTTTTTACATCGTGTGTGTTTTGCCACATAACTCCATTGCTTTGCACCTGATAACAAAACTCAATAGTTTAATGTTTAATTGTATTATACGCAGTCAACTCTAGCAGCCAACTTACGAAAAAGAAATATACGAAAAAAATGAAACAATTAATATTTTCATCTCACTATTTCAAGTTTTTTAAATTTATTTTTCTTTTTCATAAAAAAAACTAATGTTTGAAGCATACATATCATTAATGATGTTTTGTTAATGTGGCGGCTTTGCCAGGATGTTTGAATTTTTCAGCTTTTGCAAATTAAAAAAAAAATCTTTTAAAAATTGAATTAATTGAAGTTTTTCGAAAATTCAAAAATTGGAAAAAACAATAAAATAAAGGAAAAGTAAAACTGATATTATTGTTTTTAACAGAGGTTCATGAAATAAAATAAATAAATTTTCACTTCACTGCTACAATTAATTGTTATCATTTTCTGAACTTTTGCCTATTGATACCTTTATCTGATACACTCTTTGTGCAGATTTTGCGTAGTGTTTGGCACATAACTCCACTGTTTCGCATTACGTAACAAACCGTCACATTTTAAGGCATATTATACTTACTATCAGCAAAATTGGCCAATTTAGCTTTAAAAAAGCATTGGAAAAGGGGAAAAAATGACTCACTTTGAATTCCCCTTCCCTGCCATTTCCCTTAAGCGTCTGCTGATAAGCCGCAATCCCTCCTATCTCCACCCTACCTCCGCATCATTCCGCCCTTCATTTCCTGTTTTATCACCAGCACTTGCAAGTTTTTCCAAATTTTCACTTTCCCCTTCCTGCTCTGAGATCATTTGCCCTGTGGCCTGCCCTACGTGGCTTCCTTATCACCTGCACGCTGCTAGAATGTACAGCTGACCGCGATCTACTCTTCGTTTATCTATTTATCAATTTGCTTCCTGATTTATTGGCCGGTAATTAATTTCGAGAGAGTGTAGTAAAGAAAGAGACTTTGGACATCCTTGAGTGGTTTGAATTTGAAAAAAACTTTTGTGAGGTTTTAAAAAATATATATATATCTAATCAAAATTGATCAATTTAGTATATTTTTGCAAAATTTTTTCAAGACGCGAAATATCGAAATGGTATAAAATGGTTCTAAAAATGTGAAAAAAGAATTTTTTTATGTATAAAGAATTTTTTTAGACGCTTTATTATTATGTTCATATTGTTTCAAAGTTGCCTACGGAAATTCAGGTTTAATTTTTTTTAAACCACTAAACCAGGAAAAAATGATTTTTAATTTGTCAGCTGATTGAATTTTCATTCCTTCAAATTTTTATAAATTATTTTTTTTAAAAATTTCAATTTCATTTACCTCATATTTTTTGCATGAGTAACATTTCAATAAAAAGAGAGAAACATTAGTTTTCCTTCATTTTCTAATGCAGGAGTTTGAATAGCACAATTTTATAAGTTTATGACACAGACGAAACATTTAGTTAACTTAATTTTTTTAATGTTTGAAATTATTTTTTTTTCTCCTTGAATGAAAATTTAAAATTGATATTTAGACCACCATTAGTTTTCGCTGCTAGTAGGCTATCAATAAGATTACATTGCTCCTGTAAAACTCTGGGAAAAAATGAAACAGCACAATGAAAAGAAAATTTGTTCTGAAAATAAAATCGAAAATGTTTTCTCAACTTTTCATCTATTTTTTTTTCGTTTTCCAATTTTTCAACTGAAAATTTTCTGATAGATACATTAACATTTTTGTAATTTTTATGTTTTTCAAGTCTTATTTATACGATCTCACCAGAACGAAATGAATATCTGGGAAAATTTCTTAATTCATGAAATATGGAAAATATTGAAGTGCCGTAAAATAATTTAATGTTAACTAACTGACTGCTGTTTACTCTTCCTTTTGCATGCCTTCAATTTGCATCCTGATTTATTGGCCGGTAATTAATTTCGAGAAAAAGTTGTAAAGAAAGAGACTTTGGACTTCCTGGAAAGGTTTGAATTTGTCAAACTTTTGTGAGGTTTTTTTAAAAAATTGTGCCTAACAAAATTGAATTTAGTATATTTTTGCAAAGGTCATTCAAGATGCGAAACAGCGAAATGATATAAAAACGTTCTAAAATGTGAAAACTACTTCTTATGTATAATGAATTTAGTTTTTAACACTTTTTTTTATTTTTTTATGGTTTCAGCGTTTAATCAGTTTTTTTGCTCATATATTCAATACGATAGTGTAAAAAGCCTATGGAAATTTAGTTTCAAAATTAAAAAAAACCACTAAACTCGGAAAAAATGATTTGTAATTTGTCAGCTGATTGAATTTTCATTCCTTCAATTTTTTTTATTTAAAAAAAAGTGTTCTCTTCAATTTCATTTACATCATACTTTTTGCCTGAGTAGCATTACAATAAAAAAAGAAATATTAGTTTTTTTTAGTTTACCTTAAAACTCGCCCAACGCAGTGTCAATGGCAAAATTATCTAAGTTCATGACGCAGACAAAACAGTCAATTGATTTAAAATTTAAATTATGTTTGAAAACATTTTGTTTTCTACCTTTTTTTGTATTTTTGCCTGAAGAAGCTACGTTCTACTTTTAAACTTTTATTATTTTATTTTTTGCTTTCTTATTTATTGACCGGCAATTAATTTCGAGAGAATGTAGGAAAGAAAGAGGACGTTGGATTTTCTTGAACGTGACGTTTCAACAATTTTAAACATTAAAAATCAATTTTCAAACTACTTATAGTTGTCCAATCTGTGCAAAGCTCGAAGTAATTTGTAATGACCTTGCAAAAAACTAAGCTAGAGATGAAACAGCAGAATGGTGTGAAAATCTGTTCTAAAAACGTTAAAAACGATTTTTTTTTCCTCCACTTTTCCTCAATTTTAATGCTATTTCGTTTTTCCAATGTTTTTAACTGGAAATCGTCTATCAGACAATATTGCATTTTCATAATTCTTACTTTTTATTCCGAATATCTTGCAAAGATTGTTTAATAAAACCAAATCTAAATTTTTGAAAAATGCAAAATATTGAATTGCCCTAAAATTAAAATAATATTTCATGGACAAATTCGTTTCCTTATATTATTTTTTTTTTCTTTTTTCTTCCTGTTTTCTATGCCGGTAATTAATTTCGAGAGAGATTTCGAGAGAAAGAAAGGGACTTCTGAAGGCTTTTTTGAACGTAACTTTTCAACAACCTTGAAAGTTTGAAAAATAATATTCAATATTAATTTGTACTGTCTATGCAAAATTTTATGATATAGATGAAACGTCAGATTGGTGCAAAAATGTGTACTGAAAATGCCAACAACGATTTTTTTTTACCTTTTCCTCAACTTCGCTATTTTTTTGGTTTTCCAATTTTTTAACGAATTTTCTTTTTCAAATTTCATTTGCACATTTTTTTCGCAGAACTATCTAATTACAGAAATTGATCAATTTATGAAATATGTAAAACTTTGAATTGTCCTAAAACCTTAAATTCATGAAATATGTAAAACATTGAATTGCCCTAAAACCTTAAACACAGTTTGTTTCTCGCAAAAGTCATTGCAGGAACCCGCGCTATTCTATTTCAAACCGGAAAATTCAGATTGTTGGTAGATTGATTTTTCATTTTCTTTAAATAGATTTGTTTTAATTCTCTCATCAATTGCAAAAAACCAATAGTATAATTCATTACTTTCTTTTTTATTGATTTTGTTCGGTACCTCAAAATAATTGTTGCCGCAGCAATATTTGAAAGAAAAATTGATTTTCTACTTTAACGGAATTGTGAACAAGCGAGTGTAAATGGCGGAAAATTCTATGTTTATGAAGCAGACAAAACATGCAGTTGCTTAAACTATTTAATTTTCATACTTTTTTGTCTGTTACCTGAATGAACTACGTTCTACTTCCAAACATTTATAAATCATTACTTTCTTTTTTGTTAATTGTGGTCGACAATTAATTTCGAGTGTGCCAGTTTGCAAAGTCCCTGTAAAATTCATAGCAGAGATGAAACAACAGAATGGTGCAAAATTTTGTTCAGAAAATGTAAACAATTTTTTTTCTTCAAAATTTCAGAATTGCATCAAAAGAACTTAATCTTCAAACTATTATTACTTGTTTACTGCGAATTCGGTAAGATTAGAATGCTCTTGTTAAACTCATGGCAAAGATATAAAACACAATTGTGCAAAAAAAAATCCTACTGACGTTAACAAATTTTTCTCCATTTCTTTAATTTTCGGCAAAACTTTCATGTTTTTTCGTTTTTTTCCTTTTTAACTGGAATCTTCTACCAGGTAATTTTGCTTTTTCACAATTTTTATTTTATATTTCAAATCTCAAGTTATTTCGCTTCCGGGACTGCCAAACACTACAATTTCTAAATTCATGAAATAGGCAAATCATTGTGTTCTCCTTTTGGCGGTAATTAATTTTGAGAGAGTATAGTAAATAAAGGAACTATGGAATTTCTTTTTTTTTGGACCGCTCTATTTTCTCCCATAACGGTCTAATTACAAAAATTGATCAATTCATGAAATATGCAAAGCATTGAATTGCCCTTAAGCTTTAAAAACAGTGTGGTTCTCGTAAAAGTCGTTGCAGGAATCAAATCCGCGAACTTCTATTTTACCTCATAATTGTTGCCTGAGCAATATTTCAAATGAATGAAAGACAATGGAGTTTATTCCGAGAGCAGTGCAAAAGGCGAAAATTTCTAAGTTGATGAAACCGACAAAACATTCAGCTTACTTAAATTATTTAATTTCCAAACTTTTTTGTCTACTTACCTGAAGAAACGACGTTGTACTTTCAAACATTTATAATTCATTAATTTCTTTTTTATTGATTTTGGTCGGTAATTAAATTCGAGAGAGTGTAGTATGAAATCTATGGACTGAGTATGACTAGTTTGCAAAGCCCCTGTAAAATTCATGGCAAATGCTTCTTTTTTTTAAAAAAATAATCTACATACTATTAATACTTTTTTTATTGCAAATTCGATTAGATTTCAAAGCTCCTGTTATAATCACGGCTAAGATAAACACAATTGTGCAAACAAATATTACAAACAAATTTTTTACCATTTCTTTCATTTTCACCAAAACTTTCATGTATTTTTGTTTTTCGTTTTAACTGGAAATCTTCATCATGTAATTTTGCATTTTCACAATTCTTATTTTCTGTTTTCTTCCGGGATTACCAAACGCAATAATTTCTAAATTCATGAAACATGCAAAACATTCAGTTGCCCTTTATTGGCGGTAATTAATTTTGAGATATTATAGTAAATAAAGGAACTGCGGTCTCTTCTCTGCGGAAAAGTCTCTTGGATAAATGTTTTAAAATATAGTTAAAAAATGAATTTTTAAACTAATTTTCACCGCAAGAAAAGATGTGAACAGTTTGTGACAAACATTCTGTTCTCGCAAAAGAGATGAAACAGCTCAAAGATTTGAAAACGTATCCCAAAAAGTGAGCAAGGATATTTTCCCTTTTTTCCTAATTTTTCATTTATACTCATTCTCACGTTTCTTTGTCTTTTCTATTTTTTCTTTTTAATCAGGCAAGTTTATCCATAAACAAAAAAAAATGTTTGGTTTAAAAGGACCGTCAGCCACCTTTTTCAAAGGGGAAATATAATAAGTCCCTTTGTGAGTAACCGTTTCTTGGAGCGTGTTAAAAATAAATTCTTAAGTGAGAAGAGCTAATTAGCATATAAAAAGGAACACTTGAAAAAAAGAAAATGAGGCAGATGGTCCCTTTAAGGATATTTTCATCAATTTGTTGTAATGCTTGAAAAAAAAATGGTTCTTTTTACTTCCAGGTTTGTTTTCGCATTACATTCTTAAAAATTGTTTGCGCATAACATAGTTTTGGAGTTGAGTTTGCAGTTTAAACGTCGAAATGCGTAGAAAATTCAAATATAATTAGTTATATTGGTAGAAAGACCTTGCTTCCAATGCATTTTCACCATAAAAACCCAAGATTTCCTTAGATATGATTGCTCTATGGTAGTAATTGCAAGGTTTATGAGCTGGCCTAAACATTGAACTTACTTTTAAAAGGCTTTCGAGACGATTTAAACAATGAGTCGAACTTCTATGAAAGTATTTCTTCAAACTTTTTAAAGTCTCGTACAATTTATGTCATTTTAAAAACAAAAATTTAATAGAAAAATTCATAAAAAGAAAGAATCATGTTCACCGTCCATGTTCTTAGATTTGTGTTTTGCCTATTTTTGAGGTTAACCGACCGACCCAATAATAATGTTATCGAAAAGGCGTGCTTTCAGAAACTTGTGAAACATTATACTGTATTTTTATATCTGACTGTTTTTAAGCTTTAAAATATTTGGCGACGCGTCTCTCTTTTTCAAAAACACTCAAAATTTTTCTTTTTCTAACTCTTTATGTCTCTCTGTGTGTCTGATTTTACATTTCATTTCCGAAATTGAATGTAAACCGGAACTGTAATTACGCGAACATATATTCGCGTAATTACAGTTCCTTATTCTTTTTCAAAATTTGTGAAATAGGCGAAGCAGTGAAACGTTTTGTAAATCATTATTTAATCATTATTAAATCAAGGACATTTGATTTCTTTCGTTTTTTCTAAGTCGACGACATATCAAATTTAATTAACACGCCTTGCTTTCATTAAATAGTGAAACACTGAAACTTGTATTAAATATACTTTAAATATATTTAAAAAAAACACTTGTAATAAATATACTTTAACAAAAACACATTTTAAAAGATTTCGCAACTTCTGTAATCATCTTTCTTGACCTCTTATTTGTTAACTTCCGATCATTTGATGTGATTGAGTAAAGTTGAAGTAGACACCTTGAAACATTTACAGAATGCGGCAAAAACAAAATAATTCAGTAAGAGTCTATATCTTTGTCTCTCTCTCTCTCTTTCTCTCTCGCTCTCTCTCCCTTTCTCTATCTCTCTCTGTCTGTCTCTCTCTTTCTCTTTCTCTTTCTCTTTCTCTTTCTCTCTCTTTCTCTCTTTCTCTCTCTCTCTCTCTCTCTCTCTCTCTGTCTCTCTCTTTCTCTTTCTCTTTCTCTCTCTTTCTCTCTCTCTCTCCCTCTCTTCCAACAATCATCTTTCTGACATCACTTCCCCTCTCGATCCCAGTTCCATTTGATTTGTGTGCTTCCATATCTTCACATGGACTGATTACGTTTACGACGGCAGCCGTCATCCTTGGCTCCTGGCGCTACACCCACCCCTTCTTCTTGATCATCATTTTTTCTCTCGAAATTTCCACTTCAAACTACTTTTGCATTAGTCACGTAAGTCCTAACACCTAGTTGAATCATAATTCTTATCTTGCACGAATAGCGCTAATCCGCCTAGATTGTGATAGAAGAAGTCACACCCACACCCTTTTCCACTTTCCAGCACAGAGTTAGCACAGAATTAGGTTTTTTCCTCCCACAAATTTCTCTATTTTATTAAAAAATATAAATGATATGGTATTTTCGCCAATCTAAAAAAAATTATCCCAATGTTTCAACTTCGATGGAAATTTCGCCAATAAACAAAAACGTTGATTTGATGTAAATCCATAAATGAGGCAGATGTTTCAATAAATACAGAAAAGTTGAGCAAAATTAACTTTTAAAGTTTCTTTAGTTCTCGAATCGTAAAAGAAAACTCTTCTCCTGAGGTATTAACGTTTTTTTAGTATTGACGTAGTTCGCAGATCTCTTTCGAGTCATAAAATAATTTATTTTCACACCTTTAGACAATTTTTGAATATGACCCAATGTTTCATCTTTGCTGAAAAATTGACTCTGGAGACTAGTATTGATAACCAGGTCTTGTTTGACATAAAGTGAAACTTTTAGCAGCTGTTTCAATAAAAACAGAAATGTTAGGCAAAAATAATTTAGACAATCGATTGATCCTTTTCGTATTTAAAAATCACTGTTATTCTTTGTTTTCTAATTTCAATCACAAGTCTCGTGCACCATTGTGGAAGCATTTTTGTATCAATTCCTTCATGTGCATGTATTTTTTGTCATTTTGTAAATTTAAAAATTTCTTCAATGTTACAACTTTTAAAGAAAGGGAAGAACCAATAGCAAAAACTGATATATGTGTAGTGCTCGTCCTAAAATTGAATTTTACCTTTGATTATTTAAAAAAATCAAAAAAAGAATTTTCCAACAGTTTTGTTTTACAGTTGTCCAATGTTGCAACAATCTGGATTTCAGCTGCTTAAACTTTAATTTTTTTTTCACATCACATTGAAAAAAAAATTAAGAATTTAATTTTTTGAAAGAGCCGGAAATTTAATCTCCTCTGAGTTGTTCTATTAGTACTTTTTTGTAAAATGAAATTAAAAATGGTGTTCGAGTTTTGACAAATATTTCAATGTCACATCGTAATTGGCTATTGGGAAACTAAGTTATTGAGATGGTTGCAGCGAGATTAATAATTGGCATTGAGCACTAATTTTCTCAACAACAAAAAAAAACAATTTTTCTCGTAGACAACATCACCGCAAACTAATAAAAACTACCACAATAAATTCTACGAAAAGTAGAAAGTACTACATTTATTCAAACTTTCCGTCGTAGAATCAATTTTCGGCTCTTAGTTGCAAAATTTATATGAATGTTTTATTGAGCTAATTACTTTTTATCGAAAACAGGTAAAGTAGTTCCTCTTCCTACAACTTCCTAAGGAAAATAATTTGACAAATCATGACAAAGCAACGGCCCAGCAATCCAGAATCACCGAAAGTCAATTTCACTTTGGCCAGAATTTATTTAAATGTTTCATGTTTTCTGAATAATGACTGGGAAGACCAGTCCTATGGAAGAGTCTATTGGATCCATTTTGTATGAAAATAGAGTTATTTTTTGTCTTTTAGTTTATTTGTAAATTTCTCCAATGTTATAATTTTAAGATAAAGGGAACAACCAAACCATGACACTGATTTGTAGTGCCTATCTAACTCTAAAAATGAATTTCATCTTTGCGTTTTACAAAAGTAAAGGATTATTTTTCCAAGGCAGTTTTGCGTAACAAAATTATCTATTCCCTAAATATGATTAGATTTGGTTTTTTTTTTAATTTGGTGATACAGTTACCCAATGTTGTACTGACAAGAATTTCGTTTACTCAAACTTGTCAAAAAATGTAACAGCAACTTGATTGAAAAAATAAAAGTTTACGAAAAAAAACACGCCAACAGGAATTTTAAACCATTCTGAGTTGCCAAATGTTGCCTAATTAAAGGTTTTTTTAATTTGATAAAAAGTTTTGTAAAATCTTCATTTTGGAGGTTTTTTAGAGCCGAAACGCAATTTGAATTTCAAGAAAAAAAGAAAAACTTCAACAAATGTTTCAACGTCACATCATAATGGGGCTAATGAAAAAATAAGCTTATTTTCCAGAAAATAATCAGTACGTGAAAGAATGTTTTACGAGATTTTTCGACTTTACCTGAAAATTTAATTTGGTGGTAAAGTTATCCAATGTTGCACTGATCTGGACTTCGTTTATCAAACTTGCCGAAAGATGTAACAGCAACTTGATTAAAAAAGAAAAAGTTTAAGAAAACACACGTCCACCGGATTTTTAAATAATTCTGAGTTGCCAAATGTTGCATAATTAGAAAGGTAAATGTTTTTTTAAATGCCTTCTTTTGGAGATTTTTCGACCAAAACTGCAGCTTTAATATCGTGAAAAAAGGGGGAAAAATCTAATTTGTTATTATTTTTGTAATTGGTAATGAAAACATATTTTTCGAACTTCAACAAATGTTTCAAAGTCACATCATAATATGACTAATGAAAAAATAAGCTATTGAGACAACCAATCGATTAAGCATATTTTTATCGTAGACAATATCACGGCAAAATGATGAAAACTCGTATAAACACTTTTGTAAAAATAAAAAAAGTAATTCATTAATTAAAAATTTCCGTCGCTGATTCAATTTTCGGCTCATAATTGCAAACTATATCTCACGTATTTGCATGTTTCACTGAGATGGCTTTATTTTAATGATAATGGGTAAAGTAGTCAGGGGTGATTTTTTTGTTCGCGGAGGTCCCTAGGCGACCGCACCCCCCATTTGAAACGAACAATGGCAAATTTTTACAATTTTTCCAGGTCACAATTTTTAAGTTTTTTTTCTCTCTCTCAAGAGTACTTATTTTTATAGGAAAATATATTTTTGAATAACAATTTTTTATAATGTTTTAAAAAATTTCTATTTATTTTAGTTTTTTCAAAAAATAAGTGTGTTTACAACAATTTATTTTTTTTTAATTTCAAAACAAGCACGCTGTTTCAGCTAAACTGGGGTTTTCATTCCTTTTTTAACGGACTGTCATTCGCATTGGAGCGCGGTTGGGGGTCAGAACCTCGATCTTCGTCTTGCGAACAACTTCAAAAGCCTCGTTCTCTGCGAATACGCATTTTTACAAGTTCTAATTTAAAAGGAATACTCAGTATTACATGTAAATTGAGTGTTTGAAATTGTATGAAATTCGATTTATTTTCACCATAAGTCAATGCGGGAAAATTCAGTTTTCAACCGAATTTCATACAATTTCAAACACTCAATCTGCATTACATAGTGACTTTTTCTTTTAAATTTGAACTTCTGAAATTGCGTATTCGCAGAGAACGAGCTTTTCAAAGTTTCGATTTTTCATTAAGATTCAAAAAGGGTGCTCCATCTGACTAGCAGTCCTTTAACAACCAACAGCTGAGAATGACTGAAACAGCAGTGTGACTGTGGTGTTGGTTAAATAAATAAATGAATTAATAAATTATAACAATTTCTGTTTTAACATTATTTTTCCGCTTATAAATATAATTTATTCAATATTGAAAAAAAATTCCCTGGCCCGGCCGCACCCCCCGTTTGAACCGCAGCCCCCGTTTGAAACTGCGAACAACTAATCACCCCTAAAAGTAGTTATTCCTTCAGCAACTCGTGGAAAAATAGTTTGAGTAATCATGGCAACAGCGGGGGCCTTCCCCTTTTCCCGAAATTGAATTTCACCTTGGCTAAAATTTGTGAATGTTTCAACTCTTTAAAAAAAGGCATGTGGTTCGACAATTACAACAAATCAAAATAATCCTAGATACTGTAAAAAAATGAATGACTAAAAGTTTTTAGAAACCATTTTTCTCAGAAAATAGTCAGTTCGTGAAGGAATGTTTTACGATTTTCTTCACCTATACTCTTCACCTAAACATTTGCGCAAATGGACGCCGTAATTCGTTAAAACTTTCCGAGGTTCAGGACAAAACTATGTTTAAGTACAAAAAATTTGTCATATAAATTTATACTTTAGTAAAGTTATACTTAAGGTTTAGTTTTCAGATTTCAATGTTTCACAACAAACAGATGGGACAATGCAAATGTATGTGATGCTGTGCGAATTTAAAAAAATATATTAAAAAAATAAATTAAAAAATATATTATATTATTTTACTTCAAAAAATTTCTCGATTTTGCATTGATTTTTTTCTTTTTTCTTTTTGATCTTTTTTTTCTTTTTCAAAAAAAAACGTTTGTTTCTTGACACAATTGAAATAATGGAATGGTTGGACGTTAATTATAGCATATTTTATTATAGCACATAATTGCAAAAATAAGCGCAAAAATTCTTATTGCTTTCCGGAAATTGTTTTATCATGTGCATAAAAGAAGTTGTTTGATAATCAAACGCAAAGTTAAATTCCAATTTACAAAATGTATCCCATGTTTCAACTGTTCAAGAAAAGTATTAATTTTATGATTTGAAGATTATATCCTCTTGAAGATTTAAAAAAAAACATTTCGAAACCAAATTTGTTGGTAGCCCATCATTTTTTCGAAGAATCTTTGGGGACAAAACTTTACCAAGCTAATAAAAACAGAAGTAAGTTTTTTTTAAAGTTTAGAATTATTGTGACAATCAAGTATCGAACGTAGTTTAAAAATATTTAACTGGCCAACCGTTTTATAGATGAGAGAAATCACTTAATAACAAAGCTTTGATGAACAAAAATTTTGCATATTTGGTATTAATTTAAAAATAAAATGTTTTTAATGTTTCAACATTTTTTAAAAGTGTGATCTATAGATGTCCATTAATGGGCGAAGTGGCTCCATAGGTTTAAATAACAGTGGAAAACCAAGGAAGGCTTTTCCATCTTTAAAATGAGAGAAAATTGTAAATGGTTTTTCTGAGAGTGAACTTTGTTTTAGAAGTTTGGAAGTTTTCCATTATGGTAATTGTTATATAATAAACTATAAAAACGGTGGCTGAATATTTGAAAGATTACAGTTTTCATTTTTTTAATAATCAAGGCAGATTGTAATTTATTGGGAAAATAACTTAACAAAACTCATTAAATAGATAAATACCTTTAAATCACTAAGTTTCGTTTAAAAGAATATTAAGCTTCAGGGCTTAATCAATTTTCTTTTCCAAATTTAAAAAAAATATACTTAAAGGAAAGTGATGCGAAGGTTTTGCAAGCCCTTCAAAACTGTTCTTTGTAATTTATTTTGCTTCTTCAATCATCACAATTCATTTTTTCCAAAAATAAAAATGAATCAAACGTTATTTTTAATCGTTTGTAAGGGAACTTGTCGCTAAAAGATTTGGTTTCAAACGTATATTATAACGACTATATTTCTTTTAAAAAACTGACTATTTATGCTACCATATTTGTTAATTCGTTTATTACTATCTAGTGTTTTGTTTAAAAGTTCAAAGAATTTTTTTAAAAATTATTCCCCTTATTTTTTATTTAATTTTGTTTAAGTTTACATAGGTAATTCCTACACCAAGCAAATGTTTTACAATGGTAGCAAACAAACAATGAAAAAATCTTTTAGGTTGGTTTATCCTGTTACGAGTTTTAAATGCAACAATTAATCTAAGTATTAACGATGACGTTTTGTGGGACCCCATTTTTGAATGTAACTTTCTTCTATTTTCCACTTTTTTGCTGTGACCAAGCATACTTCCCTATATTGGCCAAGTGGTTAAGCGGTCGGACGATCCCCGTTTGGCAAAAAATGAACTTTTACTTTTATATTGTTTGCTAATGTTTCACATTCCCGCCATATCCTATGTATGTTTAATCTGTTTCAGGGGTGATTTTTTTGTTCGTGGAAGCCCCTCGGCGACCGCACCCCCCATTTGAAACGAAAAATGACAAATTTTTGTTGTAATTTTCACAGTTACAAATAACTCGTTAAAAAAAAGAATGCTTTTTTCTCCACTTTTTTACATTTTGCCAATTTCATTTTAAATAACACACTTGAAATTTGTAATCTAAATAACTGCGTTGTTTCAGCTGAATCGGGGATTCTTTAATTCCTTGGACTGTCATTCGCATTGGAGCGCGGTTGGGGGTCAGAACCTCGATCTTCGTCTTGCGAACAACTTCAAAAGCCTCGTTCTCTGCGAATACGCATTTTTACAAGTCCTATTTTAAAAGAAATACTCAGTATAACATGTAAATTGAGTGTTTGAAATTGTATGAAATTTCATTGATTTTCACCATATGTCAATGCGGGAAAATTCAGTTTTTTAACCGAATTTCATACAATTTCAAACACTTCATCTACATTATTTATTGAGTTTCTGTTTTGAATTTGAACTTTTTAAAAAGCGTATTCGCGGAGAACGAGCTTTTCAAAGTTTAGATTTTTTATTAACATTCAGAATGCGCGCTCCATCTGACTAGCAGTCCTTTAACAACCAACAGCTGAGAACGACTGAAACAGCAGTGTGATTGTGGTGTTCGTTAAATAAATAAGTGAATTAATAAATTATAACAATATATGTTTTGACATTATTTTTTTCCCTTTAAAAATATAATTTCTTCAATATTGAAAAAATATTTCCCTGGCTCGGCCGCACCCCCCGTTTGAACCGCACCCCCTGTTTGAAACTGCGAACAACTAATCACCCCTGGTTCCGGTTCGCCGACTTTTTCACTTCTCCAATATTTCCATTTTAACTTAAAACTTTTCGAATTTTCAAAGCTAATGTTTCACAATTCATGTTTACCCAGTTGTTGTTTTTTGTTTTGTTCCACCAGCTCTTCCGGTTCTCAAAAATGCCTACTTTGGAAAAACATTGTAAATATTTTAGGAACACAAGTGATCTGGGAGCACTTTTACAGCTTTCGATAGTTGTTTAGGTAATTAAATGTAACCAAATATAAGTTAAAACTAACATTATTGATTTTTAGGAAAGGAGTTGCGATGGCGCCAAAAATCCATCCACTTTCGCTGCTTGTGTTTCTTATAGGAGTTTTATTAGCAGCTACTGGAATTACACTTTCTATCGTTTTTGGTGTCACAAGTAAGTCTGCTTCTCTAATTCTCTCTCTCTCTCTCCGGAGCACATTTCGATCATGCTCCACACCTTTACGGCAGTTTTCTAGGCAATGGCCTCGCCTAACCGCTGGCTGATAAGCCCAGTCCGGAAGGGCTGATAAACTGCCGAAGAGTAAACGAACACGGTTTCAGATAGTGGGACGCCGGCCGTCACGCAGGCACCTTTAAGTTGCGATGCCCGGCTGTTCACAATCAGAACGGGACTGGCAAGTGAGACAAATATCACGTGGAGTGAAAACTTGGGAAACCCAAACTCTAAGGAGTTTAAAGCAGCGGCAGATAAAGTCAATGGGCTGGTTAGTTAGAGATTACGGATGACTCACTCACTCACTCACTCACTCACTCACTCACTCACTCTTTTAGTTAACCAACGCACTGAATGCACAACAGTCCTCCTCCGCCTCAGCTTATATGTCAAACGCAGCTGCTACACCCTCTCCAACCGGTTATGTGGTCCAAGTTACTCGATTTATGTAAGTTTTATATTTTTTTAAACTTTGTAAATCAAAATTTAAGGCAATCAGCTGATGGACAAAGTGTTGTGGCTTTTGCTGCTGGAGCGGCCACGGGAGACACGGCCACTGTTGCCCAATTGCCGGATAATTTGGAGGATAATGTTCAGACGAGTCTTCAACAGGACAAGAATGTCACGTTGGACCCGACCGTTAACTGTGAGTTGGGGAGCGTGAGCTTGTGAGAATGTTAAGCCATGGATAATTATTCTCCGAGTATCTCTGGCTTGTTTTGACATAACACTCTTAACTGTTTTACGATCTCTACAAAATTATCTTCTCAGAGATTTTTATTACGTCTTCCGTTGCCTTATTTTATTACAATTGTCAAGTTTTGCAAATTGTTTTATGGAAACGTCCAAACCATATCTTTGACAAAATCACTTTTAATTTTTTAATCATGTAAAGGTTTCACCAACCCAGCAAAATTTCGATGAGACAGTAATTTTACTCCGTCCTTCTCATGTTTTCGATAAGTTTGTAAAATGCACACCAGCGATTTTGAAAAATGTAAGTTTACAATATTTACAATAATATCCACTAAAGAATATTTTTATTGAAACAATGATTTGATTCGGTAAAAATTCGGATAAAAATTCGGGAAAAAAATGAATTTAACAAAATTGAGAATTTGTGACAGTTAGATTATCGAAGTTTATTTGTTTAATGCTTAGGTTTTTATGAATTGTCGTACCACGCGATTTTATGAAGTAAATTCTTATAAACAGTCTTTTTTTTCTAATTTAAATTTGAATCTACGCATTTTAAAACCAAAAAAGACTGTCACTCCGATGCTATATTGCGGATTTTCAAATGTTGATTATGTGAATAATTTTAATTTTCGAGGAAAGTAACCAAAAAAAAATTTGTATGACAAACAGTTTATTTACGTCCCAGGCCTGTTTCAATATTACAGAAACGGAATCTTAAATTTAACAACCTTAAGTTTTTATAGACGTATTTATAGAATCCTTCAAAACAATATTTTAGACAAAAATCACTTTTAAAATATAAAAAAAATTCATGCCTCTGTTTCACCAGCTCAATAAGAGTCAGCTGAGATCTATTATTTACTATGTTGGCTAAAGTTGCTCTTAAGTTTGTAAAAAGGTCACCAGAGGTTTTGTAAAATGTAAACTTACATAAATGTGTGAAAAAGCGAATCGCAAAGAGAGTTGTGGTTTGGATTGTAGGAATTGATAAAAAGAGAACAATATTGTTTCGTAATTGAATTGAAATTCATGAAAAGCGAAAAGAAATCGCTGTGAAAAATCTTAATTTTTAAACCTACAGCTATTTCGTAAGAAACAAAAAGATAACCAAACCACCTCAGCCTTTTTCAAAAACATCAGACATCAAATCGCTGAACTAAAGAGATAAGTAGAGTAAGCAAGAAAGAAGGAGAGGGAGATGAAAGGGAAAGGGACAGAGAGAGAGAGAGAGGGAGATAGAGAGAGGGAGAGAGAGTGAGAGAGTGAGAGAGTGAGAGAGAGAGAGAGAGAGAGAGGAGACGAAGCAGTTGAAGAACAAAAGCAAGTGGACGGGGGCGAGTCAGTGTGTGTATGTGTGTATGTGTATTGGCTATTGTATGTGTGTATGTGTATTGGCTGTATGTGTGTATGTGTACTGACGTATTGGCTGAGGTGCCATTTTAAAAAAGGAGTTGAACAATTTATAGCTCAAACAGTGAAAACTACGGTACACATCAATTTTACTGATCGATTGAAACATGCAGATATTCTAAAACTGATTTATATTTCACCAGTTGAATGGCTCTACTGGACAGTTCTTCTTATTTTAACTATGCTGAGTTTGTAAAACATCACAACGAGTTAAGTGTTATTTTTAAAAAAATTTTATGCGTTTAATTTGGTATTTATTTCTACTGGGGTGTTCGAACGATAAGGAAAACTAAGAGCTGAAGAACACCATTTTTCCTAAAAAATATTGAAATAGACTTGTAAAATTGTTATTTCACCCGTGAGAAGTTTCTACTGTGCATTTCGTCTAGGATTAATTATGCTGTGCTGTTGAAACAGTAAATTGATTTTTTTTGTTGATGCAAAAATCGTTACGCTTGTAATTTTGGTTGCAGTTTTTCCGGGGTTCTTAGGGTAACAAAAGCATTCGGTTGTTGAAAACAGGTGAATTGGAAGCTGGGTAAGAGATTTTTGAGTGTGCAAAATTGAAACTTCTTCGCAATAAGAAGCTAGTTAGAACTAAAGTTTGATAGACAAGTGAAGCAGTTGCATAGTCTAACGAATAAATAATAATTTCGTTTATAATTTGGTCTGACAACCTCTTACATCTGTGATCATCTGAATGTATCAGAAAAATGAGCTGAAGTCACTTCTAATCGAGTCTTTTCAAAATTAAAAGTTTAAAAAAAATTAAAGTAAATAAAAAAATCAAGAAACCATTAACTTGAACACTGACTCGCACTCTCACAGTATAACTCACATACTAACTGGCTCACGGTGTCATCTCTGGTTTAGAAGATCACAGTTTAACTGTCACGCTTTAAGGTAGATCATGTTTTGAGATTTGAAAGGTACACGATAACCTGTGTGATCTACACGCGCTCACAGAGTCACGTTAATGTTACAGACATATTTACACAATATTGCATAACTTCTCAACCTCTCAAAAATGCTCCATTTGAGTGGTTGCCGAAAATTTAACAAAACGATAAACCGTAAATTTTTTCATTTTACAGAAACTAAAAAGCTGCTGGTGAATATTACAAACTAAGCCATCACATAATCTTGTATCACTAAAATGGTTGTCTCAAGTGATTTCTGATGAGAGGGTAAAACATTTGTGTGAGATTTATCAGCTGAGAACAATAACAATTTAGAGCGGGTGAAACAGCTAAGTGAGTGTTACGAAAAAAATAGGTTTAATAAAACTTCGAAAACTGGCTGAAACTCAAAACGGTCCGAATATAATTGCTTACCTAATAATGCCTCACACATGTGGCACATTTTTCATTATTCATGAACCACTTCCCCAGGAGTTATTAGCCCAACTCTTTATAAAAAAAACAAGTTAACATTAAATTGTCACTTTTTCAAATGCATTTTTCTAGACGTATTGGCTCAGGTGCCATTTTAAAATAGAAGTTGAACAATATGTAGCTCAAACAGTGAAAACTACGGTACACATCAATTTTACTGATCCGTTGAAACATTTAAATATTCTAAAACTGACATTTAACCAGCTGTGAATACTTACTACACATTTTATCTTATTTTAACTATGGTGAGTTGATGAAACAGCACACCGAGTTAAGTGTTGCTTAAAAACATTTTCTGTGTAAAATTGTTATTTCACCCGTGAGAAGTTTCTACTGTGCATTTCATCTAGGATTAACTATGCTGTGCTGTTGAAACAGTAAATTGAGTTTTTTTTGTTGATGCGAAAATCCTTAAGCTTGTAATTTTGAATGCATTTTTTCGGGGATATTTTCGAGTAAATATAACATACATTATTGAAAAAGAGGGGGATCGAAAGTTGGGCAAGAGATATTTGAGTGTGCAAAATTGAAACTTTGTCGCAATAAGATGCCAGTTGAAACTAAAATTTGGTAGATCAGTGAAATATTTGCATAAAATAACGGATAAAAAGTAATTTTGATTAAAATGTTGTGTGATAATTTCTACCATCTGTGATTATCTGAATGTATCATAGAAATGAGCTGATGCCACCAGAAGAAGTGAATAATTGTTGACAGCTAAATTTTGCTAAGGAGGTAAAACAGATAAGTGTGTTCTGCGGAAATTTTGAATTCACGGACCACGGACCCTATGATAAAAATGTTATTAATCTCAATTAATTTTACTAAGTTGAGGTTCCCTGAAAACTAAAACCTATTGTGTTTTATGAGTTACCCAAGGTCCATTTAATTGAAAAGTGTGTTTTTTATGTAAAAATGGATAAAACAGTTTTTTATTCTTCAGAGAATCATCGCATCCCTTAAATAATAATAAAAAGTTTTGTTAACGATAAAATCTGCTAAACCTTGCAGAAACTCAACAAATTTGAAATTACTTTACCAATCAAACTTTACAAAGTCCAAGTAAAAAGCCTGTCTTAACTGAATTTTGCTGAGCGGGTGAAACTGTTGCGTGAATTTTTGTGTAAAAAAGGATTTTTTATAAATTAATTTCTTTTCCTAATTGACTTGAACACTCTGTTGAATAATAAATCTAAGAACGCAAATCACCCAAGTAACGTTAACTATCCTTTAGACTCATTTTGATGAGCGGGTAAAACAGTCATGTGTTTTTTACAAAGAAGAAGAAAGAAATCTTTTTGTCTAATCGATAATTTTCAAAAATATAACATAATTCAAATCGATTAAATATGCAGATGCCACATTTACCACGAACAAGTTGATATTATAAAGTATCGATTTTGCTTTAAAAAAAAGATGAATCAGTATTGTGAGTTATGATTACTGTTAAAAAAAATGAGAAATGAAAAGAAAAGTTTTAGATGCCCGGCTACAATTTAATGTGATTATTGAACGAATTAAATATTCTGAGCAAGCCAAACCCAAAATTAGATATTCGATTTTTTGAAACAAAAGCATTTTTTTAAAATCTTTTGAAAAAAAACTGCTAAAAAATTTACAAAAGTTTATTTGTGTATAACTACGAGGGTAAAACAAAAATGTTTTTGTTTGTTTTTTTTGCCAAAAAACCTGAAGCGAGCAATTTGTCTTACATTTTTTCGGCGGGTTTTCGGGCTTGAAAATTTACTGAAACTGGTATAGGTGAATTCGGGAAAGATTTTTAAGATTTTTAAAATAGTCACGTGAGTTATATTTGAAAAAAAGTAAAACGTTTGTCTCAACTAAAGTTTGGACAAGTGAAATATTTGCATAAACTAATGGATAAAAATAAATTTTGATTATAATTTTGTGTAATATTTGCTACCAACCGTGATCATCTGGATGTATTATAAAAATAAGACGTACACCCAGCCGCATTGAATAAATGTTGACAGGTAAATTTTGCTAAGGAGGTAAAACATTTAAGTGTGTTCTGTGGTAATATTTTATTTAAGGACCACGGACCCTATGAAAAAAATGTTATTGATCTCACTTAATTATAGTAAGCTTGGGTTCTCCAGGGAACATTTTTTTCCCAGTGAATCATCAATTAAAAAAGACGTCATTGCCAAATGACTATAAAATTGCGTTAAGACTAGCAAATAAACCTTGCAGAAAAACGAATGACCAAGTGAAAATCATATCTTAACTGAATTTTGTGGAGCGGGTGAAACAGTTGAGTGAATTCTTGTGTAAAAAAGGATTTTTTATAAATTGATTTGCTAGTTTTTTAAAACTCTTTGATCGACAAAACCATATTTCAAATATTGATCTACAAACCAAATCAGTATTGACAATTTCATGAAAACTATCGATTAGACAAAACATATCTTTCTTCTTATTTGTAAAAAAACACATGACTGTTTTACCTACTTATCAAAATGAGTCTAAAGAAGATTTAATGTTAAAATGGGCTGACACTCTTTTGCCTTTGCATAAAAGCGAGTCAATAATAAATTATGTTACTGACTATAATAATCAACCTATAATAATCAAGGTTTGAAGAAGATGTATTAAAAAGCATGGGTCAACTGAATTTTCCAAAGCGTGTGAATCAGTTGCATGAGCTTTTGTGAAAAACGATTTTAAAAATAAACAAATAACTGTGAACAAAACAATCAACCCGAATTTCACGGGGGAAAACGCTTTTTTATTCGATAGTATACCATTTGAGTTTTTCTCACCCCAGGGTTTAAAGCTGGCCAGTTAGATATACTATGTTGTTATTTACATATTGATTTTATAATTAAAAAAAAGATTTTTCAGTATACTAATTAGAACAAACTGCCTGAAACTAAACCAAAATATTATATTTTCCAAAATGTTTTCAATTGGAGCAGTTTTTTTCTCACTGCAGTGTTTTTAGAAAAGTTTAAGAAATAGTTCGCTCTAAGATTTCCAATGCTAGCACACCAGTGTGTCTTTTCTGAACATTAGAAATGAATTTTATTTTAATCAATAGATCAATACGATTAAATAAAGTTGTTTAGTAACCGAACTTAATTTTTTACTTTTCTATGAGTTTAAAAATTAAAATAATTTTTGTGTGGTTTTCACAAGCTAATAGAAACGAAACTTTTCAGAAGATGTTTTCAGAAGATTTAGGGGAACGTGGTACCATAGAATTATATAATAAATCAAATAGTTTCTGATTCTCAATTTGTCTGGTTTTCCAAAATTTCAATTATAAAATTTTTTTTGAATCCAACGTTGACAAAGACTGAATCACAAATTCTGGCTTAACTAAGTCAACCGGGTCGGGTGAAATAGTTGAGTAATAATTTTAAGCGAAAATTATGGTTCCCTAAAATTTGGTTTGAAAGCTTCTTACAATCAGTTGTATCAAGGAGAAAGCGAAACATTTCTGACAACTAATTTTAGTTGAAAAGTTGAAACGGTTATGTAAGGTTAAGTAAGTGTGGAACAATTTGACTCCGTGAATCTAAAAAAAAGTTTTATATTAAAATTCTTTTCAAATTTTTAATATTTAAAAATCAATTCAATGAAATCATTTTTTTCACTTTTTCACAAAACAGCCCTAAAACGCAGCAAAAATTCTGTCTAAATTGAATTTTCCTGAGCGGGTTTCTTTTATGTTCATCTTTATTTTCAGTTGCACGATTTGTTGAGTAAAAATTTGTACGCATTCAAAATTGTGGGGAAAATTTCAATAATCAGTTATCGTGAAAATCGGTTAAAAAAGTTAGGATCCATTTAAAATTTAAAAAACACTTTTGACAATTAAATGTTGGTAGGGAGCTAACAGATTTACAAACGCATTTCTAAAAGATTGCAAAAGTTTTTTGGACTCAATAAAGTTTACGTCATACAAAAAAACTCAAAAAACAATTAGAAAGTGATTTGATAATTAGGTCATAACCAGATGTCTCGACACATCAATAAAAAGAATTTCTCAACTTATTTTTCATGTGCTGGTGAAACAATCGCGTGAATTTTTGATTGCAACTGATTTTTTCCTAATTAATTTATTTGTAAGTTTAAAAAACTTTTTTTAAGTGAAAAATAATTTTAATAATTGATCTGCTTTCCATTGCAATAGTGAAAAGTCTTACTCATGTTTCGTTTGCTGATTGGTGGAAACGTGGAGTAGGTTCTTTGGATTTTGCATGTTTAAAAAAACAATAGACTACGAACATCTTAAAGAAACTCAATCACTGAATTAAAACACACTGCTTCACAGTAAAACAGACTCACTCACGCAAACTCACTGTTAACGTTCAGATTTCACGTTCAGTACTTTTTGATGGATTTTTTTGGAGTTGGAATTGTCCTGGCAACAAATGAATGTGTGTTTTTGTTCTTTCAGTGTTTCAAATAGAATTTTTTAAAAAAGTGTCGTTAAGTTACCGCTGCATTTTTGCATTACTTTTTAAAAATTTAAATAAATCCATTTAATACATTTACCAGCATTTGAAAATCTGTACCACCCAGTTACAGCCTTTCATAGGTGTAAGATGCATATATGCATGTTAACTAATAGGCGTCAAAACGGCACTGTTTTAACGGAGTCTTTTCTATTTATGTAAGGTTTTTAATTTTTTTAAATATACAGCTAGGTGAAAAAATCTTTCAAAAATTGAAACCGCAGAGACGATGTATACATAAATTCTAGATTTCTTTTTTTTCTTTTTTAAAACTGTTTTTTTAATAAATAAAAACTTTCCATAATAATAATAATATAATTTTCTTTTTTAATAAATTCAACAAGTTTCCAAGAAAACAGTAAAAATTCTGTCTGAACTTGTTTTTCATCTGTGGATAAAACAGTTTAACGACTTTTAAGCCAAATTGATTTTTAATCCAAAATTATTTTTGTTATATTTTGATTTACAAGTGTCTAAAAACTTTTTGAAAGGCGAACAGGTTTTTTAAAGTTTACCCGCTCAAAGGAATAGCAGTTTCACTGCCTCACAGTAATAAGAACTTACTCAGTCACAGAATCACGACGTATTTTCACGGTTTTTTCTGTGTCTCAGACTCACAAATAAATGATACTTGAAAATTGGAAATTCAAGATGAATGGATTACCTAAAACCAAGTTTGCTATGCATATGAAGCATTCACCTGATTTATGAATAAACAATTTAAAATAAATAAAATTTACTAAATCTTGAAAATGTCAGACAAAATGTGAAAAAAGTCCAAAAAATATTAAAGTGAAATAAAAAATAATTTTACATGATCTCTAAAATTTACAATCTAAAATTTACTTCTTCTTTCAAAAATTAAACAATAAAACAAGTTGTTTTTTCATTACAGTAAACGTCAAAATGTCTTGGATCGAGTAAATAGTCTGTCTCAACTGAAGTTTCCTAAGCACATGAAACAGTCTCCTGCTTTTTTTAAAAATTGAAAATGATTTGTATTATTATAATTTGTTTTGCAAGTAAGCAAACAAAAATTATTCTAAAACTAACTTCAACAGTGAAACGCCTGATATATGCCAGTTGTGGTGATAGGATGAAACTGAAAAGTGGTTTTAATCGATTTTTGCCTTTTTTAACGATTATGAACATCCCAAGCAAAATCAATCACGAAATAATAAACATAAATCATTTTGTTTTTTTTCTTATCCACTGTTTTTTCTTATTATTTGATACCATTGCGGTTGGGTTATTTTCCTTGAAAATTAAAAATATCCACTTAATCAAGATTTGAAAATCCTTACTAAAGCATCCAAGTGACAGTCATTTTTGGTAATAATATGCATAATTCCATATTGATTAATCGGCGTAAAAATCGGAACGTCTTTTTTATTTGTGGGGTCTTTCTTTCAAGCAAAATTTTAATCATTTTAAAATAATACATTTCTGTAATTTGGGAATCACAGGTCAAAAACCCTTGCATTAACAAAACATCTTCTATGTTCGATATATTTGATTTTCCAATTTTTCAAACAATCAAGTCATTGTTTCAATAAAAAATATTCTATAGTAGATAATAATTGCAAACCACCGCGCAGCGCGAAGCGCTGCGCGGTGGTTTGGTTTCTCCACTGTCTTGTGCGGGGGCGGCCAAACTTCAAATCGCCCAGGCTCCTTTGGAAATCAATATTTGCCAATTCTGACCAAAGAATCGTTTTCAGCATCCAAAAATAAACCGATTCCCACCCTAGAATTTAGCATAATGTTTTTGCTATGCTAATTTCCAGGATGCGGCTAGTGAGAAAAAACGCCGATGTCTCCCGTTCATCAAATATAATGTTGCTGCGAGCGAACGGATAAAGCAATCGAGCTGAAATTTTGGCCACGTACCGGAACCTGTTGCAGGTCGGTGTGCGTAGACTTTCAGCCAAATCCGTCGAGTGGTTTTGACACACCACTCCAAAAATAGGGTAAAATGGTACATTTTGGTCCGCCGCAGCTTCAAAATGCAATGTTATCGTCGAAATAATTAACTATACGCTAAAACTATCCTTTTACTGACGATTAGTGTGCGATCTCTACTAAATGCGACGGTAAAGGTGTACTGGGGCAGGCGGCGCCATACATAAGCGCGGCCGCCCACGAACACCCCAGTGGCACTATAGTGCAGGGGCAGCGCGTTCAATTGTAACCCTGACGGTCCGGGGATCGGTTCCTCAACAGTTTTGTTCTTTTGCTTTTTATATTTCTGTTGAGAAAATGTACATATTTTGAACATAACATGAACAAAACAGTTTAAAATGACACGCATCGTTTCCGGACAACATTAAGTAAAACGTTTATAGCAGTAGCTAGTCGCTGCGCCTTCAGAAATAATAATGTGACTAAAAGCACGCAATGGAAACAGACCTTCGGCCAAATTAGAAGCAAAGCGCCGCACTAGCAACTGAGCGGCCTTCCGTCGCATTGGAATCATAGCGGCCTTCGGCCGCATTAGCCACTGGCGGCCTTCGGCCGCATTAGAAACCGAGCGGCCTACGGCCGCATTAGCAATTGAGCGGCCGTCGGCCGCATTGGAATCATAGTGGCCTTCGGCCGCATTAGAAACCGAGCGGCCTACGGCCGCATTAGCAACTGAGCGGCCTTCGGCCGCATTGGAATCATAGCGGCCTTCGGCCGCATTAGCAACTGGCGGCCTTCGGCCGCACTAGAAACCGAGCGGCCTTCGGCCGCATTAGCAACTGAGCGGCCTACGGCCGCATTAAACACAAAGCGGCCTTTGGCCACATTAGAGTCATAGCGGCCTTTGGCCGCATTAGAAACGGAGCGGCCTTTGGCCGCAGCAGAAAACGAGAGGCCTACGGCCGTATTAGCAACTGATCGGCCTACGGCCGCATTAGAAACAAAGCGGCCTTCGGCCGCAACAGAAAACGAGAGGCCTTCGGTCGCATAACCTAGAGGCCTACGGCCGCATTAGCAACTGAGCGGCCTACGGCCGCATTAGCAACTGAGCGGCCTACGGCCGCATTAGAAACGGAGCAACCTTCGCCCGCAAAAGAAAACGAGCGGCCTACGGCCGCATTAGCAACTGAGCGGCCTTCGGCCGCATTGGAATCATAGTGGCCTTCGGCCGCATTAGAAACCGAGCGGCCGTAGGCCGCATTAGCAACTGAGCGGCCTTCGGCCGCATTAGCCGCATGACCGCATTGGAAACCGTGTCCGAAAATAGAAATATGCATCATGAAAAACAGATATTTAATTAAATGTTAGTATTCTTAGAATACTGATAAAAAGAGAACAATAAATGTGTGAAAAAGCGAATCGCAAAGAGAGTTGTGGTTTGGATTGTAGGAATTGATAAAAAGAGAACAATATTGTTTCGTAATTGAATTGAAATTCATGAAAAGCGAAAAGAAATCGCTGTGAAAAATCTTAATTTTTAAACCTACAGCTATTTCGTAAGAAACAAAAAGATAACCAAACCACCTCAGCCTTTTCTGAAATCCGTTGCTAAAATAACCGATAGGTTTCTATCTCACTCACTTACTCATGCTCTCACACACTCACTCACATGTTAACTCACTTCCTCATTCACACACTCACGCTTTCACACATACACGCGATCATCACACACACATACACACACATTCACTCGCCCCCGCCCACTTTCATTAATTTTCTTTGCCTTTTGTTCTTCAACTTCTTCGCCTCCTCTCTCTCTCCCTTTCTCTCTCCTTCTCCTTATTTCTTTCTTCCTCTACCTGCCTCTGTCTTTAGTTCAGCGATCTGAGCGATCTGATCTGATGCTTTTGAGAAAGGCTGAGGTGGTTTGGTTATCTTTTTGTTTCTTACGAAATAGCTGTAGGTTTAAAAATTAAGATTTTTCACAGCGATTTCTTTTCGCTTTTCATGAATTTCAATTCAATTACGAAACAATATTGTTCTCTTTTTATCAATTCCTACAATCCAAACCACAACTCTCTTTGCGATTCGCTTTTTCACACATTTATGTTAACTAGTTTTTTTATAAAGAGTTGGGCTAATAACTCCTGGGGAAGTGGTTCATGAATAATGAAAAATGTGCCACATGTGTGAGGCATTATTAGGTAAGCAATTATATTCGGACCGTTTTGAGTTTCAGCCAGTTTTCGAAGTTTTATTAAACCTATTTTTTTCGTAACACTCACTTAGCTGTTTCACCCGCTCTAAATTGTTATTGTTCTCAGCTGATAAATCTCACACAAATGTTTTACCCTCTCATCAGAAATCACTTGAGACAACCATTTTAGTGATACAAGATTATGTGATGGCTTAGTTTGTAATATTCACCAGCAGCTTTTTAGTTTCTGTAAAATGAAAAAATTTACGGTTTATCGTTTTGTTAAATTTTCGGCAACCACTCAAATGGAGCATTTTTGAGAGGTTGAGAAGTTATGCAATATTGTGTAAATATGTCTGTAACATTAACGTGACTCTGTGAGCGCGTGTAGATCACACAGGTTATCGTGTACCTTTCAAATCTCAAAACATGATCTACCTTAAAGCGTGACAGTTAAACTGTGATCTTCTAAACCAGAGATGACACCGTGAGCCAGTTAGTATGTGAGTTATACTGTGAGAGTGCGAGTCAGTGTTCAAGTTAATGGTTTCTTGATTTTTTTATTTACTTTAATTTTTTTTAAACTTTTAATTTTGAAAAGACTCGATTAGAAGTGACTTCAGCTCATTTTTCTGATACATTCAGATGATCACAGATGTAAGAGGTTGTCAGACCAAATTATAAACGAAATTATTATTTATTCGTTAGACTATGCAACTGCTTCACTTGTCTATCAAACTTTAGTTCTAACTAGCTTCTTATTGCGAAGAAGTTTCAATTTTGCACACTCAAAAATCTCTTACCCAGCTTCCAATTCACCTGTTTTCAACAACCGAATGCTTTTGTTACCCTAAGAACCCCGGAAAAACTGCAACCAAAATTACAAGCGTAACGATTTTTGCATCAACAAAAAAATCAATTTACTGTTTCAACAGCACAGCATAATTAATCCTAGACGAAATGCACAGTAGAAACTTCTCACGGGTGAAATAACAATTTTACAAGTCTATTTCAATATTTTTTAGGAAAAATGGTGTTCTTCAGCTCTTAGTTTTCCTTATCGTTCGAACACCCCAGTAGAAATAAATACCAAATTAAACGCATAAAATTTTTTTAAAAATAACACTTAACTCGTTGTGATGTTTTACAAACTCAGCATAGTTAAAATAAGAAGAACTGTCCAGTAGAGCCATTCAACTGGTGAAATATAAATCAGTTTTAGAATATCTGCATGTTTCAATCGATCAGTAAAATTGATGTGTACCGTAGTTTTCACTGTTTGAGCTACATATTGTTCAACTCCTATTTTAAAATGGCACCTCAGCCAATACGTTTAGAATAATGCATATAAAAGGTGGCAATTTAATGTTTACTTGTTTTTTAGAGTTGGGCTAACAACACCTGGGGAAGTGGTCCATGAATAATGAAAAATGTGAACTCTCACATGTGTTTTACCAAGAAACTATTATTATGTAAGCAATTATATTCAGACCGTTTTGAGTTTCAGCCAGACCTAGTTTTTTTTCGTAACAATTAGCTGTTTCAACCGCTCTATAATTTTATTGTATGGATCAGTCGCGGATTTTCTGGGTATTTATGGGTGTTATTAAAGGTGTAGTCCGGCACCTTTTCATTTCTCACGTTATTCTAATTTTTGGTCTTCATTTTCCATTGCTTGTCGGCGTTTGTCGACACTTTTGGCCAAAAACGGCCTGTTTGGAAGCACTTTTCTCGAAATCTGGCCATTTTGGATAAAAATGAAGTAACGGTTATTGTTTTCAACGCCAAGGTGAACCTTTTGAGCCAAAAAAGTGGAAATGTGAAAAAGGTGCCGGATTGACCCTTTAATTAAAGTCTAGCCAAATACTTGTGAATTTTCTGGAGGTTTGAGGATTGGGTCCGTTATTCTGTTATCCAAACTGTCAAATGTCGGATAAAGACAAATCCGAAAATCTTTTCAATTTGATTCATAAAATTGCTGAAAATCTTTAAAACTAATTTATTAGGAAAACAAAGTTTTACCCAAAAACTCACGCAAATGTTTTGCCTTCTCATCAAAATTCATTTGATACAATAATAGTACTATACCCAATTCGAGTAATTGCTCAGTTTGTAATATGCCCCTGTGGCGGTTCGGTTTCTGTAAAATGTCAAATCAGATGGTTTTTCACAGAATGCGAGTTTTGCAAGTTTTGTAGAAGATTTTATGGTTAAATTTTCAGAAATCACTCAAATTGAGCATTTTTAAAGGATTTTTTTGAGAAGTTATGCATTTTTGTAAATGTGTAAGTAACATTAAGGATGTCTCAATTATGTGGTGTTGTTCCCAGTTTGTTTAAAGCCTTCATTGGCCATCAGAAATGATAGCGGAGCCGAATTTTTATTATACATTCAGAGTATCACAGATGGAAGGAGTTTTTAGACCAACTTATAAACGAAAGTATTTTACTATTTTAGATTACACAACTGTTTCAGTTTACCAAACTTAGTTCCAACCAAATTTTTAGTGCGGTCATATCACTCTCAATTGTGTTCCATAAAACGTCCTTGGCTATTTTACACACTCGAAAATTTCTTGCACCGGTTTACAATTCTCCTCAAAAAGACCTAACATGACTCTGTGAGCTTGTGTAGATTATACAGGTTATCACGTACCGTTCAAATTTTAAAACATGATCTACTTTAAAGTGTGACCGTTAAACTGTGACCTTCTAAACCTGTGAGAATGCGAGTCGGTGTTCAAGTCAATAGTTTCTTGATTTTTTATTTACTTTAATGTACGTTAGATGGTTAAATTATTTAAATTTTAAATCGAAAGTGTCAAATAAATCTAGTGAAGGAAACGTTGTTCAGGATTTTAAAAAAAGTTCACCATTTATTTTCCTGAATTTGGTAAAAAGAGCAAACAGATTGCACAACATTTTAAACGAAATCATTTATCCCCAAAAAATATGCAAAATACATTTTCGCAAATGTTTCACAATCTCAATATAATTGTTCTGGAGTTGAAGATTTATTACTGTGCAGGCTGATTCTATGAAATAAAATTGTTAGAAAATTTGCAAAGAACTTGCAAATAAAGCTATTAATTTTCAATCTAAACCTGGGACAAGTTTTCCGATTAGTAAATGCTTCCACGAGTTATTAATTTTTTCTCCCCGTTTTAATCAAAATATATACACTTTTAATCTATAAATAGCTGTTTCACAATCTTACCAAAATTTAAAGTAAACAAAGGTTTTACTGCGCTGTCATTTTCGGTTTGGACTCACTATGTTACTATCCACATTCTCCGATACTGAGTTATTCCTAAAATTCTTTTGAAATATTTTTGAGACCCGTGAATTTGTAATTCCTTCAAAATAAGAAATAATCAAATAGTGAATCCGTGAGTACGTGGATCAGTGAGCATGTGACAAGTTTTAAATTCAATTTTGTATCATCACAGTTTGACGAAACAATTGAACTATTAAAAAAACCATCGTTCTTTCACAACAAACTTGACCTACGGTTTCACCAAAACATCAAGATTAGTTTGCTGCATTTTTTTTCAATGCTCTCTCTGTCTGAAGAAAATTCATTCACCTCCGAAAATTACGAAGAACGCATTCTCAATAATGTTCCACAAGATCAATATAATAGTTCTTAAGCAAACTTTATATTCTGATCTGGCTGTCTATCAAATAAAATCGCTTGAAAATAGGCTAAGAATTTAATAAATATAACTATTAATTTTCAATTTAAACCTCACACAAGCTTTCCTATCAGTAACACAAGCGATGAGTCTTTTATCACCGTTTTAATCAAAATAAAACAAGCGCATTTAATCTTTACTTAGGTGCTTAGGTGAGTTAGATTTATAAATGTGAAGCATCAAAATTGGTATTATGTTGGCCTCTGAACCAAGAAGATTTTGTAATCATTTTTTGTAATCTCTTGAATTTGAATTTTGATTTCTATAAGTTTCGACTACAAATAACTTGTTGTATCATAATTCTATTTTTTTTCAAAACGTTCTAATTATTGTTTTCAACATTAAAAAAAACTTGCAATGATTTATGTTTTACTTACGTTTTTTGAATAATGTATAATGAAATGTTAACCATGATAACAGTAATAAAAAATAAAAAATAAAAACTAGCGCAGCTGTTTCACTTAATCAACGTATTTGATTTGAACTAAATTTAGCAGTACGCCTAGAGGTGGTGGAGGAAATCGGCCATTTTATTATTACATTCACTTGCCTGTTTTCACGCTTAACTAAAGTGATCCTTTTTTTAAATTTTCCAACACGGTGAGACTGTGTGTAAAAGTATATGCGAAAAAATGAGAAAAATTTTCTTGACCAATCACACCATCATAAATTCAGATATCCCGTTGTACAATCGTTGTGACTGAATTTTGGTCTCAAAAAAGCAAATTTCAAAAACATGCAGAACGCTTGTTTGAAAGCTTGGAAACTTGCTAATTGAATTGTTAGGAAAAAATATGTGTAAGTCTTATCTCATGTAACTGTTTCAGTCAATCAGCATAATTAGGCTGAACGAAACTGTCTGATTCCGGGTGATTCTTGTCTTTTGCATTTCTTGTTTGCAACTTTAGCCTAAGGTCACTCGTTTTCTACGATTTTTTGTAAATATAATTTTTGAAAATATTTTTTAAAAAATAAAGAAAAATCTGCGAGTTTTTGAAGCAGATAAAAAAACTGCGAAAACCTAGCCAGTCCTTGCAAATGTAAGGCTGTGCGACTGTAAAAATGTGAGTCAAGAGATATAGATTTTGGTAAACTATTTGGAACTCGGTGACAAAAACATAGTGTTTCTAAAAAAAATCATATAGTTGTTTCAATTGCTCACCGAAATTCAGGTTTTTCGCGGTTACCTATTCTCGTTTACCTTGACTGTTATTAAATTAAAATGCAGAATTTTAAAAAAAATTATAAATAATAGCATTTCCCCAAAACTTTATGCAACTGCTTCACCCTCGCCCCATAGTTTTCTTGACGCTACCTGTACATTCGCTTCCATCGTCGCTTCCAGACTAAACCAACAAATTCACAATGAAACTCAAGTATTTGTTTCATTGGGTTGGAAAAACTAAAACGACGTTTACTTTTCGATTCCGTTGTTTGTCGACGTGTTAAATTGAAATTCAGCATTTTGAAAAAAAAAGTTTCACAGTTTCGTAAAATCGTGTTTTCCTTTAGAAAATACTTTTTGAGTTTTATTATACCTCTTGCCAATCCCAGTACTCTGAAAAAGTCTATTTTTCCAAAATTATGATGTCGCTGTTTCAAATTCGAATGTCAACACCATAATTTAAGTATAAAGAAAGAATAAATCTTTCTTTTTTAAATTATTTCTTTTAAAAATATGAGTCAATGCACATTTTGGATAAATTTTTCGACTGTTTCACCTTCTCAGCAAACTGTTTTTATGGCAACCCTTTTGATGCTGTGACAAGAATGTTTTAAAAACTTTTCTGCACAAGAGAAAAAATCTGAGGCTTTTTTGAATAATATAATGAGATGCGGTGAGACTAACATTCCGTGAGCATGGAATTATTCAAAACTTGCAATAAATTTTCCTGGATTTTAATTTTGTAATATAACATTTTCATTGACAAAAGTAATTTTTATTTGCATTAACCTCACCTGCATGTTATAGCTGCTTATCAAAATCTATAATTTTCAATTTTCTCTACTATTTGAGTCAAAGCGTAGCGTTTTTCGCACTTTTTTCAGAATAGAACAAACAACTATTCCATGAAACAAACATCTCTATTTCATCTACCAGCAAAAAAGAAAAAAATAATGTTTTAGTGGGCTCTATAATAAGACTGTCGTTTTAAAGAACTTTTTATACCAAATTAAAAAGCAAAATTCCATTTTTCAGTGAAACAGCCAGTTATTTGACTGGACTGTTTTACCTGCCCAGAAAAAAATTGTTCGAAGCAAATAATTTAATCCGTTCTTTTCATAGCGTAAAATTTCTAACGTTTACAATCCGGCGCCCAAAATAAAACAACGCAAAATTGCTTAACAATCCTATTATAATAAAGTTCTTATAAAAAATAACTTTTGTTATCTATGCTGTTCATTTGTCTTCATGTAAGTTTTTTCAGATATTTTTAGATTACGAAGCAGTTTTGTTTTCGGAAACTTGTACATCAAAGTTTAAGCAATTTAATGTTTATTTTTAAAACGTTAAATTAACTTAAAAGTTTTAGTGACAATACGCAATTTTTGTTGTATAAACCTCACCTGTATGTTTTAATTGCTTACCAAAATCTATGATTTATAATGTTTACTACTATTGACCCTACTGTCATTGCTTTAGGTTAACCTGGCAAATTTTGTGCATTTTTAATCTCAAACACGCTTCAAATTGTTCACAATCTCATTAAGGTTTAATATAAGCAAACCTTCATGATTTTGTGCCTGATACTTTCTTGAAATCATTATAAACAAGTTTAAAAAAAAAGAAAAGTGAAATTCACGGTTTTGTCAAAAATCTCACGTATCTGTTTCACTCGGTGAACAAAACTGATCAATGTAACATTCTTTGATTCGTTTCTTCATCCTTATCTACGTATTCGTGTAGTGCTGGGTTTCACTTATCCGATTAAAGAAAACGTTAAGTAACGTTTTTATCACATTAACTGGTAGATTCTGCAAATTACGAGGTGGTGAGACTGTGATTTCGAATTATAATATCATTTTTCAATTTCACTTTAGATTTTCACATGTTTCAGGTTTACCGTTTAGACTAGTTCATCCTAAATTCCTATTGCGCCTCTCTCTCTCCGCGTGTTTGTACATAGTGCATACTCACATTTATTGGTATTTTTTCACAACTATAACTTTTTAAAATGATTCTAGAGTTTTATTCTTATTTAGAAACACTAGCAATTGTTTTTTTCTAACAAAACCTCTTGACTGTTTCATCGTCGAAGCAAAGAAAATTCTAACACAAATGTATTAATAGCATGATCGACTAGCATCTTGCAAACATTTCTAATGAAATTGGAAGCTAAAAATTATTTCCTTAAATCATGTCCACTCAGCTGTTTCACCGCGGCAACATAATTAATTTGACGCGATCATTGCATTACGTCTATGAATTTTTGTCTTCTCAAATCCCTTGAAATCCAGACACCTTTCGTGATTTTTGTAAAGCAGTGAGAATGTGAGTTTGTGAAAGTGTGAAATAGGTTTCTGTATTTTATTTTGGATGATTCCGCTGAACGAAACAGGTAAATTTAATTATGTTTATTTTTTATATTGTTTTTTTTTCCTATCAAAATGTGTTCGAGGCTAAAAAAATTAATGTACCTCTCTCGCCATTTGGGTGTAAAAGTTTCTATTTCCACAACCGCTCGCTTGTTTCCAAGCAACTACTCGATCAAAAAAGTATTGTAAAATATTTTCCATTTTCCGTGTTTTCCTTCGTCCCATGCTTTTTGAGTTCATATTCTTTTACTGATTTTATTAAAACACTATTATTTTTCCAACAAAAAAAATAATTTGTTTCTTAATTTTTTAAACCAAGTCTTTTAGTTCTTCTCTAAGCCATTTATCAATCCTAATATTTCTCAGGGAAACTGCCTTTTTGACAAACATAATAAAAACGGTGATTACGTGAATATGTGAGCTAGTGAACATATTGCAAGTTTACAGACTTTCGGAAATTTGAAAAAAACTGAAATATTAAAGAAAAATGTGTTCCATCACAACTCACTTGACCGTTTCATAGTGTGAGCACGTGAATGTCCTGAAATTCATTGTTTCGTGAACCTGTGAGAGCGTGATCATGTGTTTGTGATCATGTGTTGATCATGACGATGGAAAGGTAAGACTGTGAGGATAAGTGTGTGTAGACGATTCTAAGCAGTGAGAAAAATCCGTGAGGTGCGTGAGCATGTGAACTAACAAGATATCAATTTGTAACAACTTTGAATTTAAAATCTGAATTTAAATTATAGCTAAATTTTTTTTGAAATTTATAGATATTGTTTTACAAACCTAGTGCAAATGCCTGTTTCAACTGCTGACCAAAATTTCTTTGTATCCATTAAAATCAATCCAGGGACTGTTTGTGCTGTGAGATTGTGAGCTAACATTTGATATTTTGAGCACCCTTTATTCATTTTTCGTGAAGCCGTGAGCACTTTATCACGTGTTCGTCAAACAGGTGATCGAGTAAAGAACCTAGAAAGCTCGTGTACCCGCGAGACTGTGAACACGTAGAATGTGAGGCAGTGACTCCGAATCAATCATTCCCTTTGAATTTCAAATTTCAACACATTTTGAATTTGAATTTGAATTTTTAAAATTAAAAAAAAATATTTGCAAAAAATCTATAAATCACATGCATGTTTCAACAACTTATCAAATTTTTTTCGTATCCATGAACCCTTAATTTGAATGTGGTCAAAGCAAGAGTTCGTGAGGTAACCTGTGACATTGTGAGCAACTGAATTCCCAATTCGTAATTTTTCGTGAACCCGTGAGCGTGTGAGCCTGTGTTCAGAAAAAAATGTTATAGCATTGATCCCTTATTGAGCTTGTTTTGATACGGCAAAATAGTGTGGTCTATTAGTCAAAGAGACAATGAAAGACTTGCGGACCATGAGACCGTGAATTCCGGAAGCGAGCGTGTGACAGTGAGAAACACGTGAGACTGTGAGGCCGTGAGAACGTGAGGCAGCGAGCTAGCATTAACCGTCTTTTCAGACGACGCCATGACCTTCTGCAACGGTGACCCCAACAACAACCTCAACGGCTACACAGGAACCCCTCCTCCTCCAGATTGCAATTGCCCAACCAGCCCTCCATGTCCCACAGAAATGCCCCAAACTTGCCCAACTCCAGAAACAGTCACTTGCCACAATGTGACCCTTCCTTGTGACTGCAGCACCTGTCCTTCAGCCACTTGCCCAACCCCAGAAGTCTGCCCAAAAGTCACCTGCCCTACCCCTCAGCCTTGCCCAGAAGTTGGATCAACCTGTCCCACTCCAGTCTGTGATGCCTCAACTTGTGCCCCATTCACCCAACCCTGTGAGGTCTGCCCAACTGGGACCACCCAGAAGTGCCCTGAGCCCACCTCCACTTGCCCTACTCCTGTCTGTGACGTCATCACCTGCGCCCCATTCTCAACCACCTGCCCACCCAAGGAGCCTTGCGCTACGGGTGGTCCAGATGCAACCACCTGCGCCCCATTTACCCAAACTTGCCCTACCTGCCCTTCGTGTGAGGTCTGCCCGACGGGGACCACCCTGTTCCCTCCAACTGGCTCCACCTGCCCTCCACCGCAAGTGTGCCCTACTTGTCCTACAGTAACCCCAGGGGGGACCTGCCCTCCTTGTGGTTCCCAGGAACCTACCACTTGCCCAACTTGTCCGGTTTGTCCTTCTCTTGGAACCACAACTACAGTAATCTCGACGGGTACCACACCTGTGCCGGTTACAGTAACCCAGACTACAGTAACCCAAGGAGCCAGTACTCTTAGTACTTTGCAAGGTAAGGCATACGGTAATCATACTATAGAAGACGTGTTTAGGAAGTACAACTACAGTAACCCAAGGAACTGGTACCTCTGGTAGCCCTACATCTACCGTAACCCAAACTTCTGGCTCGACCACAGAAGCTATGACGACTGAGGCTGCTACCACCACTACAACTAAGCCTGTTTGTTATGGAGAAGAGTACTATTATGGAAATTTGGCGATTGTATTCGAGCATTCTGATGCAGGAAGTCAGGCAGCGGTAAGAGAGAGAGAGAGGGAGAGAGAGAGAGAGAGAGAGAGAGAGAGAGAGAGAAAGAGAGAGAAAGAGAGAGAGAGAGAGGGAGAGGGAGGGAGAGAGGGAGAGAGGGAGGGGGGGAGGGACGGAGAGAGAGAAAATCAGCCCAAAACTAAAGCGAGCCTTCTCAGACATTGCGTTTTAATCCAAAATAAAATAGTTTAAAAGAAGCACTTTCGAGCCAATGCTGTTGAGAAATTCAGCTTCTTCAAACTAAAACGTTTAAACTTTCGAATGATTTCGAAAAAAAAATCACGTCAAATATAAAAAATAATAATTACAAACAAAGTATTTTTTTTAAATTAATTTTTTACTTAGCTTTACATCAAATTGACCAAATTGTTCGAAAACAAAAGATTTCAGAAACGAGTTTTTTTTTGCGAACAGTAAATTAGAAAATAGCAATTTGACTAGCAAAAACACGTTTTATAATTGTCGCTGTTTTTTAAGGAAAGAATTGTCCACATTATCTATAAAAAAACTATTTTTATGAAGATCTTGAAACTTTCAGAATAAAAAAATAATAAAGTCTGAAAAAAAACTTTACCAATTATGACTCTTATTCAAATCGTGATCTAAACATGATAATGAAATTCTATATTGACAAAGAGAGAGAGAAAATAAGTCCAAAAACTGCGCCTTGTCAAATATCTCAGACATTTCGTTTTAATGCAAAATAATTAGTTCAACAAGATAATTACGGAAAGATTGATGTTAAAAAATTCAGCTTCTTAAAATAAAAATGTTTAAACTTTGGAGTGATTTCCAGAAAAACACGCAAAATATGAAAGAAGTAATTTCGAACAAAACTTTTCATCTAATTGACCAAATTGTGTTTTTCGAAAACAGAAGATTTCAAGCGAGCTGTTTTTTTGCAAACCAAAAAATATTTTAAGACTTGCTAAAACGCTTTTTTTTAAGTTTCACTGCTTTTTTAAAGGAAAGAATAATTATGAACAAAATTATAACTGCAACATTTCGGATGTTGTTCTAGTCAACCATTATCTATGAAAAACACAACTATTTTTATGGAAATCTTGAAACATTCACACGACAACACATTTTAATTTTTTTAAACTCAAAATAAAAGCTGAACTTTACAAATTATTGAATGATTATATTTAAATCGATATTTAACCAAAAAATTAAAATATATAAAAATACAGAGCGAGAGAGAAAAAGAGAGAGAGAGACAGAGGAAATCCCTCTCTTTTTAGCAAAATGACCAAAACATCATGATCAACACCTTCATGTCCCTCCAACTTCTCAAATTCCCTGGCTACCTCATCGATAGCTCAACGACTAGGCTTCTAATATCAGTTTACCCAGATCCATCACAATACATTTGGCTCGAGAATTCCTACAGCCAAGGAATACGGTCTGCCTTCTAAAAGAAAGTGCAAGTTTGGTTTTTTCAGGGACCTAACAAGCTTCAATTCCACTTTGACGGCTGTGGATTTGATTAACCCGCCTGATTCACCAGATGCTAGAATAAACGAGTGGGATATACCGTAATCCAGTCGATATTGATGTTTCAGTGGCCTTCAATTTGTGCTAAACGCAAAGGACCAGGACAGAGTCAGCGGAGTTATCATCGTTGGAATCAGGTTGGTGATCTTACTAAAACTACTACAAGAGTAAGAACATGGGATGAAAGTTGGTTTACAACAGTCATGAAACATACAATTGATGCTATTTAAAAAAAATTAAAAATGTGATGTCAAAAATGGGCAATAATGTGATGTGTCCCATTTTTCTAAAACAAAAATAACGTTTCATTAATACAATATTATAAACATCTTTTTAAGAGGTCTAAGAGTACCTTAAAACTACAGAATTACGTATTTTGTGACCCGGAGAAGTCAACCGATTATTATGTTTGATGTTGTTATAAAATCTGCCATTTTTGAAACATTTGACGGATACACTTATAAAAATATGTTTTTAGTAAAATAAAGTTAAATCTTTTACTTTAAGCTTTAAAAAACGTAACTATCTTTGAAAACCAAAGTTAAAAAAGAGAAAAGTAGGAGTTAGCATCGTTGGAAACTTTTGTTACTTAAAAATATCAAAATTAAAACTGATGCCCAGTAACAATCTGGGGGAAAATTGGAAAATGGCATTGTTAAAACATGTAATTATTGCAACTTTTAAAAAATATATATATGTATTTTAAAGGAGAACATTTAAAAGTTTAGAATCGCATTAATCGTATTAATTTTTTGACGATAGCTTAAAATCCAACGAAAATATGTTAATTACGGATTTTGGGACACAATATTTTCTATCGTTTTCATTATGTATGCCTTGTTCGCATAATGGATTAAAAGCTGTTTAAATTAATCTGCCGTTGTTGAAACATTTGAGGGGTAAAGTTTTGAAAATCCTATTTTTTATCAGATATATAAAAAATGTATTTATCAATTAAAACAAGAATTGTACTGTAGCCAGCAATAGCAAAAGTATAATTTTGTGTTTAATTAAATACATTTTTTTTGCAAAAAAACTAATAATTTAAAAATTTGGTATTGTTGTTGTTGGTATGATGAAAACACTGTGAAAAACGATTTCAGTACGTGCCAAAATAAAGACTATTTCTCGAATTTTCGAATTTTTATGTTCACGGAACAACTGGCTGGAAGACATCAAGAGTTGAAAAATTCGTTTATCAATTTTTCAGGATTTTTGTCTAATAAACCGATAAACAGATAAATGTTTCACGAAATTGGCAATTGAACTATTTTAATATTTTAGGTTAAAACGAGATTTGTATTAGAAAGTTGGTCCAACCCAAATTTTGCCTGGCCCGTGAAAAAGTCATGCTATTAACATAGTGAGACATTGAGAGGGACAACGCATTAAAATTTTTGCATCAAATACATTTGGTAGAGTTAATGAAACAGGCGAGTAAACAAACAGGGTCGTTACGATTGTTTTAAAAAATTCAATTTGCTTAAAGAATTGTAATTGTTTCACCGAATAAATCTACCTCACACTTAAAAGAGATATATTTTGAAGTTTTTTGCTTATTCTCATACTTATTCAAACTAGATATCAGAAAAGAAATTAAGACCTTGGGTTTGAAAGGCCCAAAATAATCTTGGACATTCAAATTCAAAGTGCTTCGATTTGGCTCAAAATTGACCGGGTTGCGGTTATGGGGTGCGGGGTACTGTAACTTGGGTCAAGCTTGTTGAAAATCAACATATGAGGAAACGATTGGAAATTATGGGCTGACAAGTTTATTTTTTAATCATAACAACGATTTCCTTAGTCATCGAAAAAATATTTTGGTCAGTCTATTGATAAATTTACATACAACTATATTTTTTTTTTATTTTTAGCGTTACATGACCCCCGAAAGCGATTTTTTTCCAACCTGCGCGCCTTTTTGAGAAAAAGCGGCTGCCAGTTTTGTCGCCCAGGGTGAAACATCGAAATCATCCCACCGCCGCAAGTTATAATTATTATGCTTACAATTTCGATTTTTGTTAACTTTACAGTTTCTGATCAAACTGCTTTTATTTTAAACGAAAGAGAAGTATATTCAATATCAACACTTTTTCGAGAGAAAGAGAAGCACTATTTCTAAAAAGTGAAATTTTATTTATCTAAACGTTGAAACACATGCATTTTTTTAACATTGGAAATGTTCCCAAACAGTTACAGTTTGGATGTTTAGAAGAGAAAACGTGGCCTCTAAAACAAATTGCGGAAGAATTTTTCAGTTACGGAAATATTTTCAGCGAATCCGCTTGATCGTCCGACTATTAGTCATAAAAAACATAAATTAATTTATGAAAATATTGAAACATTCATTGTCGCTATTTTTGAACAAACTATATCCAACAAAATACAAACGAAAATCTTTAATCGGATTGTAAATCCAAATTTTTTTCCCCCGAAATTTCAGAAAACTATATTCCTTTTTTTAATGTTTGCGTCTTTCCGAAGCACATTAACCTTGAAAAAAAAACCTTTTTTTACTGAAATGTATGAAACATTAAAGTGATTTCGTTAAATTTCTACGCTAACGAAAAATTATTATGTTTATATGAATTTTTTTAAATAATGAAAATTATTATTATTGCACAAAGTAAAATATTTTAACATATGCACAAAACCCAAATTATTCGAAAAATTTCAACGATTACAGATAATTTTTAAATAAGAACATTTAACAATGATACTCAACCATTTCTATTTTTCAATTTTATAAAACATTCTCTTTTTAGAAAAAAAGTAATTTCATTGATATATATTTTTTACCAACCTAGGAAAAATTATTCTCTCACTATCGATTTTGGTATGTAAAACTGTTGAAACGTTCAAATTACATTTATCTGCCTTGAACTAATTCTTTTTTTAGTTCCGCCTTCGTCAACGACGCCTTGGCCTCTGCTCAGACCCTGAAAGAAAAGGGATCCTTTGTCTTTACCGTTAGCCTCAACGGAACTGGGGACCTAGGGCCTCTGGCCAGTCACCCAGCATATGCTTTCCAACTGAAGAGTCCCAGAAATGCCGGTGACGCCTCAAAGATTGCCACTGCCATTGGAAACACCTTAGGTATAGTTTTTACCAATTTTAAAGTATACGTTTTTGCCACATCCCTCCACAGTTTGTCTCTTTCTCCCTCTCACTCTCTGTCCCTCTCTCTCTCTCTCTCTCTCTCTCTCTCTCTCTCTTTCTCTCTCTCTCTCTCACTCACTCTCTCTCTCTCTCTCTCTCTCTCTCTCTCTCTCTTTCTCTCTCTCTCTCTCACTCACTCTCTCTCTCTCTCTCTCTCTCTCTCTCTCTCTCTCTCTCTCTCTCGGGCCTAGTATCCATTTTCAGTGGCCCAATCTTCTATCTGCATCGGAGGAACCTCCCCAACTACAAAACCACCTCCCACAACTACAGTACCCCCTACTTCTGTAGTTATGACAACCACAACTCCACCTTGTCCTATGAAATTCATCACAAATGACATCGCGTTTGTCTTTGAGAACTCATTTGATACTCAGGGAACCTTTGTCCAGTCAAATGTGAGTTCAACTTTATTTAAAATTAAATGGTTTTTTTCAGTTAACAGCTTCTTTTTTGAGCAATTATTTGATTGCGAAGGCTATGCGTGACTTGAATGGATCTGGGGCGTGGTCGACGATTTCGAACTTTTCACTGGTTCCATTCCCAGATCCGCAGCTATATTCAGGATTCTTCCCTTGTTGTGATTTTGGAATGGTGAGCAGAGAGAGAGAGAGAGAGAGAGAGAGAGAGAGAAGATCTTAACATTCTTTAAAAAATATATTTCTAATTGGACATTGGACTCCCAAGAAAAGATTGAGAAGTTTCACACACTCATTTTTAAATGGCAACTACTTAGAAAATATTTCCCTTAAAAAATTAATTTTTTGGAGTAAAATATTATACATTTTGTACGCTATTTTGCGCTTGGTATCATTTGCACTAAGGCCTCAAATAGAGGGAACTATGTTTGGCTTCGACTATAATAGTTGACAGAATTTGTTTTTTCAGATTTTGAACAATGTGTTATTTTTATTAAGAGCGTGCAATTCTCACAAGTCCATTGTTGCATTCTAATCACTTTTTCAATTAAACGTCATTGAAACATTCATACTGTTAAAAATCAAAATGTTAACAATTATGACATTTTCCCATAATAAATCGAATTTTACACGTATTTTTAATTCTTTTTTCACTAAACAAAAAACCTCTACATATATAAAAATAGCAACAAAATAACACAGAAAAATGAAACTCAAACATTAATTGTGATAAAAAGAAAACCGGAAAGTTTTTATCAGAAAAAAGTGTCGATAACTTATGTTATTTGCAACAGATTTGATTTTAGAGTATCCAAAAGCGTTGTTTGATAGATTTTAAAATTTTACGGTTTTATTAAAATAAATTATCTGTTTGAGTCCATTAGTTGTTATAAAAATATTGAAAAAAGTTTTACATAACTTGTTTCAGTTATTTTTTCCTAATAAGAAGAACAGCAAAACTTGGAACAATTCATTTTTGATGTTTAGATTTAGATATTTTTTTTAATAATAATTAACAAATATCTTTTTTTTTCTGTAAAATATTTTTTGTTTTTGTAATAGTTGATGGGAACTGTTTTGTTTTACAGATTGTGATTAGAATATACTTTTTTTTATATTAAGAGCCCTAATATTTTACCTATCCATTTAGTGCAGCTCATTCAGTTTTTCTAGAAAATCTTATTGCAACATTTATTGTTAAAATCAATGTTTCAATTGGATTTTATTGAAAAACTGAATGATCTCAACCAACGGATCAAAAACACGGTCAAAACGTCACTATAAATGCAAAAAATGTAACACAGAAAAAAAGTTTAAAAAAATTGTTTTAATAACATTTGAAAAACACGTTTAATTGCAATTTCACGAAAAAAATATATTTAATGCTGAAGGGCCTAGGTAAATATCGAGTTATTATTTTTTTTGTATAAAAAATTCTTTTTATGTGGAAGGTTGCCAGGATGTAGAAAAAATGCACTTTTTTCTTCTTTTTTCCTTATCGGGGATGACCAGTAAGTTTTAATATACTAACCCAGCGCAATTACTATTTAAAATCTAATGAAACACTTAAAAACTCAAAATAGGAGCAAATTTCTTTTAATAAATTTTTCAGAAACGTTTTAAAAAATTCTTTAAAAAAATTAATGTCACTGTTTCAGAACAGTAACATAATTTACCCTCGCGTTCCGAAATAAGTTGTTGGTATCATTAAATGGTGTGAAAAATAAAAGCAGTTTTCTTTCAAAAATTTTATTTTTCATGCCACAAAAACCTATTTTAAAACTAAATAATCAATAACTTTAACTAAATAAACAAAAATTTTCAAAGAAAAACATAGAACAATTTGTTTTTGACGTTTAGACAATCTCATCGTATTGACATTACTGTCAATCGATAGTTTTGCCACGTTAATGACACTTTTGCCCTCCAAATTGTTTCCTTAAATTAAATTTTCTCCAAAAACAATTTCAAATTGCATTAACGATTTCAGCATTCGTTTTAATTTCTTTAAAACAAAACTGTATGTAAGATTTAGAAAAATGAAAATCAATTTCAATAAATTTTAGGTAGGCGAACAAGGCTATCAAGCTCAAATTACCACGTTGAACCTAGTAGCTCAAAGCTTCCCAGAGTTAGCCAATTCTACTGCAACTTCCCTGAATGAGTAAGTTTTTTTTAAAATAAACTTTTTATATTTTTTAAATATAAATTAGTGAAAAAATTAAATTAACAAATTCAGTGGTCTCAACTACGCCAACCAGGAGTACATTGCCCTCAATGATAATCGCAAATTGTCAATTGTTCTTTTCGCAAACAGGTTAGTTCAACTCAATATTTTTTTACAAATTTTATTTTCACCACATTATTCCAATGTTTCGTAGTATTTTCACATGGTGAACAAACTGAAGATTGTTGCTTTGCTGGGGGGGGGGCTTTTGTTCTTGAAAACGTCAAAGTGTTTTGATTTGACATTTTATATTTTGCACATCATTCCACTGTTTTTTATGTTTAAACCACTAAAACATATGAGTAAATTCAATTTTCAGTGCCATTGGAGTGGATTCAGCCACGGCTACAGCCACTGCCCTGAGACAAAATGGAAACGCCGTGGTTACTGTATCTGTTGGAGGAATTTTCGATCTTTCACCCTTGGCCATCACTCCTTCCGCTGTCCACTACCTCAACCCAAATTCGAATCAAGCTAACTTGGCTCAGGCCATTGTCAGCGATCTGGCCAATCAGGGAACCCGGTGTTGTAATTCCGCAACTCAGCGTTTATGATACTCACACAAGATTAATTATTTAATAAAGCAGTATTTCCTCTAACTATTTTTTGTTTCCACAAATTTAGCACAAAACAATGGCAGCATAATATGCAGAATCAGGAATTACCCCATTTTACCATGTTTGGTACGTAAATTTTTTTTAAATTTGATAACCTTTGCCTTTTTATTTCTTTAAACTTTGCGGTTAATTATTACAGCGTAGCATTTTTTGAATTCAAGTATACAGGATACATGTTTCACAGGTTTGTCTAATTATTTACTATAGGGTTTCTTTAATGTATCACCAGATCATTATCCAAAATTATAGAAATTCTACATTTCATCCCAACATTTTAATAACAATAAATAAAAAAAACTTGAATTTACAAATTGAATGCTTCAGTCGATCAATTTAATTTGAGAATGCACATCAATAACCAATGTAGCAAATGCAATTCTAGGGTTGTGTAAAAATGCATGTGTTAGCAGAAAATGTAAACGATTCGGTTTTGGTAAACTTTTGCAACATTCGAAAAACCCGAAATCAGACTTTGAAAATAATTAATAAAAAAATAATAGAAAATAACTTGCATAATTGCAAAAACTTACGATACATTTGAACAACAATTTTGTTTCACTAATTTAATTTAATTTAATTTGAAAATTGGAACATGGCATTGTTGAAACATACAGTTATTGCCACAAAAAATTTTAAAAAATACATATTTAAATAATTTTTGAAGGAGAAAACTTAAAAATTTAGAATCACACAAATGTTATTGTTTTTCTTAATAAAGGTGACTTTAAAACCCAAAGAAAATATGTTAAGTACGGATTTAGGGGCACAACGTGTTCAATTGGTTTTTTTTATTTTTCACCTGTGTGCAGCTGCGATTAGACAATCATGCTGTTTAAATTAATCAGCCGTTGTTGAAACATTTGACGGATACATTGCTGATGTAGACATTAAATTATAATATTGTGGTTATATTTTTTTTTAAAAATTGTTGCAGCATCAAATATTTAATTATTTATGATTCGTGTTGCGCATTGTGATATTTAGAACACAAGCATTTTATGATCTCTGTTTTAATTTCGTGATTTTCCAATAGAAATTTTCCTATACAAAATACTATAATTTGTACGTAATTTCGCGTTTGTTTTCATTTGACGCAAAAGCAGAAACCTGAAATTATTAAACTTTGGGAAAATATAATTGACTTCGACCACGAATTTTTAAGTAAACAACCTTTTTCATAATTTTTTATTCAATTCCTTACTTCCTCGAGATCGAATGATTTTGATATCCAAACTCAGATTTCCTTGTTGAAACATAAGGAAAAACTTTGAAAAAAATATATTAAAAACAAAATTTTGCCTTTTTTTAAAGTTTTTTTTAAACAATTCATAACTTTTAATAGAATTCTATAAATTAAGCAACAGATATTTTTCTGTTGTCAAAATTGTCTACCTTTTCAAACTCAGGGGTCAACCTAGATAAAACTTGGTTTATGTCATTCTCGTAACATACATTTATAAATGAAATAGTTTTAAAGTAGACCTTTACAATTCTTTTTTTTTTCAAAAATATATAATTAAAAGTGAATGATTTTTTTTTCAATTTGATAACCTTTGCGTTTTTATTTCTTTAAACTTTTACTCTATTTTCCGCATACATTTATCTACTCGTTAGTCAGTCACCATTTTTGCGGTTATAGCGTAGCATTTTTTGAATTCAAATATACCAGATACATGTTTCACAGGTTTTTCTAATTATTTACTATAGGGTTTCCTTAATGCACCACCAGATCATCATCCAAAATTATGCAAACTATACTTTTCATCCCAACATTGAAATATCAATAAATAAAAAAAACTTGAATTTACAAATTGAATGCTTCAGTCGATCAATTTAATTTGAGAATGAACATCAATAACCAATGTAGCAGTTGCAATGCTAGGGTTATGTAAAAATGCACGTGTTAGCAGAAAATATCAACGATTCGGTTTTGGTAAACTTTTGCAACATTCGAAAAACCCGAAATCAGACTTTGAAAATAAATAATAAAAAAATCATAGAAAATAATTTGCATAATTGCAAAAACTTACGATTCATAAACAATTTTGTTTCACTAATTTATCTCAGGAAAATATGATACCAAAAGTAATATTTGCTAAGGAATTGCAAAAAATTTCAACTTTACATTCAAAACAAATTATTAAATCATTTTGCTGAAACACTCAAGCAACTGTTTCAACGTCCTGGTAAATTTTAGGTGAGACAAACTTTTCACTCTGTCTGTATAGTAATTGCTGGTTCTTTAATTTTCATGTTTATTGGTTCAGGGTCTGTAAAGTGGAAATTTTCCGTATCAAGCAAAATTGTTTTATTGGAATAAAGTTTAAAAATTTAAAAAAAACAGACAAAATTAGATTAAAAAAATTTGAAAGATGCCATTAAAATTGTGTCCATTTAGACCATATTTTATCAATACAAAGATAAATTGTTTATAAAGTTTTTTGTCGGAAAAATTTCTGTTTGTAAAATGCACTTTATTAGAATGCACGGGTGTGTTTCATAATTGCAGCAAAGTTCTAGCAATTATGGTGAAATGATAGGAATGCAGCTGATTGGAAACTTTTTTTTACTTTATCATATATCAGATCTTTACTATTTTTACCACATTTTGCCTCACTAATCCTGCGTTTTTGTAAACTCTTTTCGTAAACGTCTGCTCATTAAAATATATTTATTTAATTTTGTAAAATTCATTCTGTGGAACATCACGCTTGTGTTTCAACGGTATAAGTAAATTGCTGCAATTTTAGCAATGCAGTTTGAGCTCTTTATTGGTGTAAACGTACAAAATATCATTTCAACAAGTTTTCCTAATAAAGAATTTGAATCATTCAAGAAGACATTGTTTTTAATTTTCAATTTTATTCAAACTTTGGTTTGGATTTTTCATTGAATGTTGAAAATTATTGATTTGTAAATGAAAACAATCTCAAGCGAATGTTTCAGGTGTTTATATTATTTATTAAATGGAAGCTGTTCCAGTAACTTTCAAAAACGTTGAGCAAAATTATGTCGAAATAAAAAACTATTACTATTTTCTAAATTTTTGATTAAATTAATTATAGGATAAACTTCACTAACCAATGTGTTGTAGTGACATTTGAAAATTTGTGTGTTAATAAATTTGTTGCTAAAACAATTTGGCTTTTTCCTTAATTTCGATGTTTGTTTAAAGTTTCTATATTATTGGAATTTGTATTTTTTTCGAAACCATGCGTGTGTTTCACAACTACAAGTAAATCATAGGAATTATAATACAATGATACTGAGAACAAAATCTTTTTTACTTTTTTATAAGATGTTTTCCAATAATACCGCTTTTTGCCTCAGTTCTTCTTTCGTCATTCGATCAAACACTTGTTTTTTTAAAATTTATCGGAAGATTAATTTTTTATAAACGTTGATCAAAATCTTTTGTTGCAATTTTGAAAATAATATTGGAAAGTTTTTTTAAAATACACAATGTTTCAGACGATTAGTTTATTTTCAGGATGAATATCACCAACCAATACAATCCTAATTTGCGCAACAAAAAATGCTAGCAAAAATTGGTTTTTTCCTTAATTTAGAGTGTGAAAAATGAAATATATTTTCTTGTCAACGTAATATATAACGATTACATAAAGGTTAGAACCTTTTTATGAAACGTAGCAAATTGAAAACAAGCTAATGTTTTAGGAGTTTTTTAGTATGTTTTATTAAAGCTGGGTTTCAATAAGCAACGCAAGTAAGTGCAGAACAACAATAAGTTTTTTTTTTCAAAAATTAAGTTCATTTGAACCAAAAAAAAACTATTCCTGCTGAATAGAAATTCTATTTTAGATGGTAAGTTATTTTTTCGGTTATTTGATTTCTGAAACTTCTGCATAAGGTAACAATCGAAGAAGTTGGCATTAAAGGAGCAAAATACCGCTATAAACCAAAGTAGGCGCTTTTTCATAAAGACAAACAAGTGATTTGAACGTCACAATTTTTTATTTTTGTTTTTATAAAAAAAATAATTTATTAAACATTGAAAATAAAACTCAATCAATAATTAACTCAATTTAACTCCACCATTAATTAATGAAAACAATCTCAAGCAAATGTTTTACGCGTTTTCTTTATATTTTATTTGAAGTTGTCGTAATTGTGCGTGAGAAGGGGGCAGTTTTCATAAGTTCAATTTCTGCTACTGACATATTTTGATACATTTTAAATAATTTTAGAAAAGCGTGTAACTAATCTTAATAAGGACTTTTTGAAATAACTAAGACTTTTTGAAATTCACATCCGTATTTTGTTTTTGTTTCTCCTCGAAGCAAATGTAAGATTTTGTTTCAAGTTTTCAATAAATTCATCTCTTATATTTATTTTTTATTTTTTCATTGCTTATATTTTTTTTAAATTATTTGATCTCAAATATTACTGCGTTTAATTAAAAAACCGTGATGCTTCGTTCCGCAATCATGTTCAGGTAAGACACATTTGCTTAAGTTAAACTTAAGAAACATTCCGAAAAGTTGTTTTTTTTTAATTCAACAGTTGAAAAGAATCTGAACAACAATTCAAACGCTTTAATATTCAATTTCTAAGCCTACTACGTAAAACTTTATGCAAAAGAAGGAACAATTGAATTCTACAAAAACGAGGTCCTAAATTTCTAGTTTGCCTCTCCTACCGTGTTAGTACATAGTGCATACTCACATTTATTAGTATTTTTTCACAACTATAACTTTTTAAAATGATTCTAGAGTTTTATTCTTATTTAGAAACACTAGCAATTGTTTTTTTCTAGCAAACTCGCCTAACTGTTTCACTGTCTAAGCAAAGAAAATTCTAACACAAATGTATTAATAGCATGATCGGCTAGCATCTTGCAAACATTTCTAATAAAATTGGAAGCTAAAAATTATTTCCTTAAATCATGTCCACTCAGCTGTTTCACCGCGGCAACATAATTAATTTGACGCGATCATTGCATTACGTCTATGAATTTTTGTCTTCTCAAATCCCTTGAAATCCAGACACCTTTCGTGATTTTTGTAAAGCAGTGGGAATGTGAGTTGAGTTTGTGAAACTGTGAAATCGGTTTTTGTATTTTACTTTGGATGATTCCACAGAAGGAAACAGGTTAATTTAATTATTTACAAAAAAAAATTGCTTTCCTTTAGAATTTGTTTTTGTGACTGTTTCACCTTCCTATCAAAATGTGTTCGAGGCTAAAAAAATTAATGTACCTCTCTCGCCATTTGGGTGTAAAATTTCCTATTTCCACAACCGCTCGTTTGATTCCAAGCAACTACTCAATCAAAAAAGTATTGTAAAATATTTTCCATTTTCCGTGTTTTCCTTGGTCCCATGCTTTTTGAGTTCATATACTTTTACTGATTTTATTTAAACACTATTATTTTTCAACCAAAAATGGAAAAATATTCTTTTTTAAGTCTTTTAGTTCTTCTCTAAGCCATGTATCAATCCTAATATTTATTAGGGAAACTTCCCTATTTTTACAAACATAATAAAAACGGTTATTACGTGAATATAGTGAACATATTTCATGTTTACAGAATTTCGGAAATTTGAAGAAAAAAACTGAAATAACAATTAACTCTTTTTCCCAAGCATTGCATCATAAACTAGGTTGATGATTATATTTGTAAGTCGGTCCAAATTGGACATTATTGTTTTAGTTCACATTGGACCTTTAAAGTTTTTCAAAAATTTGCAAATTGAATTTTCAATTCGAAACAACAAAAACATTTTCTTCATAACTTGCATAGCTGTTTCACTTGACCAACCAAATATGTTCAAAACAACTTTTGTAATAGTTGAAGCGACCCTGAATGAAATTTTTTAAACTTCGTAAAACGGCAATGATTGAAGGAAGGAAACGGGAAAAAATGGCAAACATAGTTTTTTATTAGTAAGTAAACCACTTAAGTGAGGTTCATGCCAAAATTGCAATAAAGTGTTTTGTTTTTCAACTTTTGAAATACCAAATGTTAAATACAAACATAGTACAAAAATCGACATAAATTAGCTTCAGATGCGCACGGATTAACAATCTCACCGTTGCAAGACCTTACGGGTTGACAAAATCATTGATCAAATCTTCAGGATTTCTTATGCCTAATGATCTTTAATACAGATAAATGAATTTTCCCTCGGGCTGCCTATAGGAAAATCAGAACGACAACGTATTAGAAAGTTAGCCCCAAAAACAATCAGAAAAAAAGACGGTCACATTTGGATTAAAACAATATACCAAAAAGCTCATGCAACTGTTTCAACTCCTTGATAAATTTTATTTGATTAACCACATTTGATCACCCACACTGCACGTTCGTGGAAATGTTATGTGATTTTTGGGCCTTGGTCTCTAATGAGTTTTTTATACTATGAAGCTGTTTCACATCCAAAACTAAACTTGTTCTAAACAATCTATCCGATGAGTGATGTGTCTGATCAATTTTTATTTTCAATTTGGGTTTACAAATCACTTGCATGATGCAATTACTCAGAAAAACTAATGAAAATCACACTATATAATACTCCTTCATGGTGTTTTTTCTAGACAATCCATCATAGTTTGTTCCGGTAATTTTCAATTTTCATATTCTTTGTTTTTTTGTTTTTTCAAACCCACACACATGCTTCACTCGCTCAGCAAAATTTGTGAATGTCGCATTTTATGATTCCTCTTCAATGCGTGCATTTATCAGTTTTTGTAGTTTTATTTTTAGTTACATAAGTAGCTGCACGATTCACAAATGTAACCTAACGCAATATTACGTACATATGCTTCACCATTTATTGTTTTTGTACGCAATTTCGCGTCTGGGGTCATTTGACAAACGCTAACGCCTGAAATATGGGGGAACGGGGATTTGCAATGACTACACACAGTTACCAAAAAAACTTCATTCTAATATTAAAAAAACAACTACTGTTTCAAAGTTGATCCGATCGACGCTTTTCATTGTAGGCCAGGCAAGTAACATTCGTAAACTGTCTTTTTTCATGAGTTCGAATGAGACGAGTGTGTAAATTCAAGATTCGCAAATCTGTAACTTTTTAAATCTTTTCTATATGTTTTTTTAAATATTTCTATTTTGATGGCCCTAGTTTGTCGAAAACTGCAAATCGAACTAAAAAGAAAATTCGTTTTTACTACTCACGCAGCTGTTTCATATCCAAAACTAAACTTGTTCTAAACAATCTATCTATTAAGTTTTTGGTGATAAAAATTGCCATTTTCAATTTGGGTTTACAAAATCACGCCCATGTTTCACTTGCTCAACAAAATTTATGAAAATTGCACTTTATAATACTTGCATTTATCAGTTTTTGCAATCTTATTTCTAATTACATAAGTAACTACAAGACTCTCAAATGTAACCTAACGCAGTATTACGTATATATGCTTCACCATATATAATGTTTTTACGCAATTTCGCGTCTGGTGTCATTTAACAAACGCTAAGGCCAGAAATTGGGGGAACGAGGATTGGCTACGACTGCATTTACAAATACGTAGTTACTAGCAAATTGCACTCTACAAATAAAAACACACTACTGTTTCACCCGCCTAGCAAAGTTGATCCTATCCAAATTTTTCATTACTCGCGTGTGATCCTCCTTAAAAAACATTTTCACGTTCGTGAATCAGTGAGTGTCAAGACGATTGTGAGTTTGTGAATTGAAGATTTCGAAAATCTGTATTTTTCTAACCATCTTTTGTTTTCATTTTAAATTTATTTTTGAACGGTCACATTTTCTCGGAAACTGTAAATTGACTTTTTTTTAAATTGTTTGTTATACTCACGCTGCTGTTTCATATCATAAGCAAAACTTATTCTAAACAATATATCTAATGTGCTCTGTTGCTGTGGATTTTCCAGTTTCAATTTGGGTTCACTAATTCACATGCATGCTACAGTTGCTCAGCATAAATTATGAAAATCGAACTTTATAATACTTGTTCATCACAGTTTACTCAAATTATCAGAATGAAAATTGTTTTCCAAAAATCGACGCGAATGTTTTACCCGCTCATCGAAAGTAATTGTACGCTGATGTAAAACTTCCAGTGCAGTAGACCTACTTATATCCCGCTACTTCGATTATTTGGCACTATCAAATGAAATTTAGGGCGTCTTGTTTAAAAACTCATTTGCCTGTTTCAGAGTTTTCTCAGCTAGATTTGTAGTTACTAGTATTTCTAGTTATATGTTAAGTTATAAGAAAAAGTTGAGCTACAAGACTCGAAAATGTAACATATGTTACGTACATATGCTTCACCAAATAATTTTTGTAAGTTGCGCCGGGTGTCATTTGACAAGCGCTAAGGCCCTAAGTTGGGAGAACGAGGATTTTTTTCACACTTTTGTCCTTTTCTGGTACTAAAGCCAAACCTTTTTCTCGTAATATTCTACCAACAAGCTACAATTAAAATATAAATCTTTATTTTTCTAACCTGTTTTATTTATTTTTGGAAGGTCACAGTTTGTCTGAAACTGCAAGTTGACCTAACAAAAAATTCGTTTTTATACTATGCAGATGTTTCATAATGAAAACTAAACTTTTTCTAGACAATTCATCATAATATGTTCCACTAAAAATGTACAATTCAAATGTGCCGCCCAAAAATTTTGGCAAATTAAACTTAAAAGAAAATTCGTTTTTTTCTATTCACGCAGTTGCTTCAAATTCAAAACTAAGTTATTCTAGACAAATCTGGTAATTTTCAATTTCCCTATTCAATTTGGTTTGTCAAACACACATGCATGCTTCACTTGCCTAGCAAAATTTATGAAATTCGCACTTTATAATTCTTCTCGGCGGTATAATTTATCAGTATTTTTAAATGTTAAATATTACGTATATATGCTTCACCATATATAATTCATGTACGCAATTTCGCGTCTGGTGCCATTTGACAAACGTTAAGGCCAGAAATTGGGAGAACGAAGATTGGCTAAGACTGCATATGCAAATACGTAATTACTAGCAAATTGCACTCTACAAATAAGAACACACTAATGTTTCAACCGCCTAGCAAAGTTGACCCTATCCAAACTTTTCATTTCGTGCGTGTGATTCTCGTTAAAAACATTTTCACGAGTTCGTGAATCAGTGAGTGTCAAGACGATTGTGAGAATTGAAGAAATTCTGTATTTTTCTAACCATTTTTAGTTTTCCTGTTAAGTATATTTTTGAACGGTCACATTTTGTCGGAAACTGCCAATTGAATTTTTTTAAAATTGTTTGTTATACTCACGCAGCTGTTTCATATCAAAAGCAAAACTTCTTCTAAACAATATATCTAATAAGTCGTGTTGCTGTGGATTTTCCAGTTTCAATTTGGGTTTACTATTTCACATGCATGATTCACTTGCACAGCATAAATTATGAAAATCGAACTATATAATACTTGATCATTATTGAAGATTTCGCAAATCTGTATTTTACTCAAAAATGTTTTTTTCTGCAGAAACTGATGCCACAGTTTCAGCCAAAAAGCATATTAAAGTTAATTCAAAATATATAATGGTACGGCGTTTCCTGATTGTTTGTAATTTTTAAGAGGCAATACCTGAGAAAATCAAGTATTTTCGATTCCTTTAAGATATTCAAAATTTATTCAAAATTTAAAATATAAAATTCTAACTTTTCACAGAGGCAAAAGATTTAACCGGACCCAACAAATCGATTGAGCATGTTTTGTTACTGTAGCGCGATTTTTGTAAAGAATTTTAACACAACTTGTTTTGGAAAAAAATAATTAATTTGTTTTGCGAGTCACAGATACCTGGAATAGCCACGAGGTACCAATTTCAATTTCTAAATTAACTTGAAACAGTGAAACGTCTTTCATTGCAACATTTTGAGCTTAAACTCCAACTTTGTTTAGGTGTTTGCCTTTTTTTTAATTATAAAGTCGATATTTGTTGAGATATCTGTTTCCCAATGTACAGGTTTTCATCAAAAATCAAAACCACCAGCGGCTTCCTTGTAAAATTCCGTCGATTCTCCTATTTTTGATTTTTTTTCTTACACAATCACGCTGCTGTTTCACGCATCCACCAAACCTCTATTTGTGACAGGCACTATGTTTCGTCTCTGGCGTTGAAAGTAGTGGGTTTCACATCTATGAATTCATCAGTTTACATATACAAATACGTAGTTATTAGCAAATTGCACACTACAAATAAGAACATACTAATGTTTCACCCACCTACCAAAGTTGACGCGATCCAAACTTTTCATTACTCGCGTATGATTCTCTCTAAAAAAACATTTTCACCAGTTTGTGAATCAGTGATTGTCAAGACGATTGTGAGTTTGTGAATTGAAGATTTCGCAAATCTGTATTTTTGTAACCATTTTTTGTTTCCTTTTAAATTTATTTATGAACGGTCACATTTTGTCGGAAACTGCAAATTGACTTTTTTTAAATTGCTTGTTGTGCTCACGCAGCTGTTTCATATCAAAAGCAAAGCTTATTCTAAATACTATATCTAATGAGTTCTGTTTCGGTTCATTTTCCAGTTTCAGTTTGGGTTTACTAATTCACATGCATGCTTCATTTGCTTTGCATAAATTATGAAAATCGAACTTTATAATACTTTCATTGAAGATTTTGCAAATCTGTATTTTACTCAAACATTCACCAAGAAAATTGTTTCCCAAAAATCGACGCGAATGTTTCACCCGCTCAGCAAGACTAATTGTAATTGAAACCAAATTACTTGTGCGCTGATTTGAAACTTCCAGTGCAGTGACTTTTTCCGCCTTTCAATTATTTGTCACTATCAAGCCAAATGGTAAAATTGTTTTGTTAAAAAAAACTTATTTGCTTGTTTCATATGCTCCACAAATGCCATTTGTGACTGGTTCTATGTTCAAATGTCAGCTAGATGTAGTTACCAGAATTTTGTAACCTAAAGAATAAAGTATATTTATTATTATTCATAGTTATTCATGACTCGCAAATGTAACCTAACGCAATATTACGTTCATATCACATAATAGTTTTTGTACGCAATTTCGCGTCTGGTGTCATTTGACATGCGGATTGGGGGGAATTGCGATTGGTGACAATTGCACATATAGTTTCCAGCAACTTGCAAATCTAGAATTAAAATCGCACTACTGTTTCACCCGCCTAGCAAAGTTGATTCGATCTATAATTTTTGTTAGAGCTAGTTAATGCATGGAAAAATGTCTAAACTGTATTATTTCATGAGTTCGTGAATCAGTGTAATCAAGACGATCGTGAGTTTGTGAATTTTCGCAAATTTGTAACTTTTTTAACCGTTTTTATCTGCTTTAAAAATTATTTATGGATGGTCACATTTTCGTAAACTACAAACTGAACTAATAAAGATTTTTTCATGTTTACACAGCTGTTTCCTATTCAAATCAAACCTTGTTCTACACAACCTATCTAGTTCTCGGTGCTTTCATTTTCCATAATTCGCTTTGGATCCCAAAATCACATGCATGATTCACTTTCACAGCAATATTTATAAATATCGCAGTTTACAATGAATCCCTCTGCGGTCGTGGTTTACTCAAATTGTTAGCAACATAATTGTTGCTCAAAAACCGACGGGACTGTTTCAAAAGCTCAGCAAATGGAATTGCAAGCTTATACAAACCTTCTTGTTTATTTGACACTATCAACCCAATGCTATTGTAAAAATTTTATTTTAAAAAGTCAATCAACTGTTTCATATGCCAAGGAAAATATATTTGTGACAGGATTTATGTTCCCTTGGACGCAGTTGCAAGTTTCGTGAGCTATATTTGTAGTTTCCAGAATTTCTAGTTATATGTGAAGATACCAGAATTCACAAACCCGCTGCGCGGGTTTGCGCCTTCTGGGGAAGGCGGCCTTCGGCCGCCTCGGGGTCGCTTTGCAACCCTGTTTTGTTTGATCGCCTAATACACATTGTACATGTATCTCTTTTAAGTGGCTTTTAATTTATTGCGTGAAACAATTACATTTTTTAAAGCATTGAAATTGTTTTTCAGCAATCGTAACGAAGAATTCAAGAAATACTGCAAATTGAATTTTTAAAACATTTGCTTTTGTACTCATGCAGCTGTTTCATATACAAAAGTTAACTTGTTCTAGCCAATCTACCTAATGAATCCTGTGGCTGTGCGATTTTAATGTTGAATTTGGGTTTACAAAATTATATGCATGCTTCAAGTGCTCAGCAAAATTTATGAAATTCGCACTTTATAATCCATCTTCACGGTGTCCATGATTTACTCAAGTTATCAGCAACATAATTGTTCCCCAAAAACCGTCCGAAAGTTTCAACAGCTCAGCAAATTTAAGTTATTGCAAATTATCGCCCTTTAGTTTATTTTACACTATCAGACCAAATTAAGGGTGAAATTGTTTTGTTTAAAAAACTCATCTGTCTGTTTCATATACCATACTGAAATCATTTTTGACATGTTCGTTGTTACACCGCACACGTGCAGGGTTTTGTCATAATATATGGGTAGTTACGTCTGCAGTTCTATTTATATTTACCTGTAAATTTGATTCTACATTTAAAAGAACACCAATGTTTCACATGTCTAGCAAAGTTGCACAGATCTGTATTTTTCATTGGGATGCTTTCATAAAGCACTTCCAAAATTAGTTTTACAAGATCCCTTGAATCCGTTAGAACTTTATTCTTGAAATAATAATTGATTTTTCAAGTTTCACTTTGGAGTTTTTGGGAAACTGAAATCTGATTTTTCCACAATTCATATGACTGTTTCACCTGCTCAGCAAATTGGATCTCTGACTAAACTTACGTTACATCTTATGTAGTAGTAGATATGTACTAGATTTTAGCATGTTTGGTATATTAGTTGAGGATGTACCCTGGGAACGTCAGTCCGTTATTTCCTGTTCAAATTCAAAATTTTAAGCAAAAATTTAAAAAAATTAAGCAAAAAATTTCAAGGTTGTTGTTTACGCAACTGTTTCACTTTCTGAGCAAAAATATTGTGAAGCAAATTCTTAATTCGGGTATGGACTAATGAACCACTCAAATTTTGCAATTAATACTTACAATAACTTGCGACAGTATCTTTAATTTTTTTACGTTGATAGAATGTTTTATAACTATTAAATTGTTTCTCATGCTCACCAAAATTAATGTAGGTCACCCTCACTTTTTGTTTTATTGTTTTTGCATTTCTCTTTGAATTTGAAAAAAAAGATCATCGTATTCCAATTTTTATATAGTTTTGGACGATTGTTTAAATTTTCAATCTAAAATCAAGACAAAATTTAAATTTTTAAAAATAAAGCTCACCTGCCTGTTTTACCCGCATAACAAAATAGATTTGCTGCATTATGTATGTTCATCTCGCCTCCTAGAATCATTGAATACTTATTGAAACAAACGTTTTTTTTTCTTCACATTCAAATTTCACATTTGGCGGAAACTGCAAAGTAATTGAAAAGAAAATTTGTTTTTTATGTTTTTTATGCTGACGCATTTGTGTTTTTTATGCTGACGCATTTCATATTCAAAACTAAACTTGTTCAAGACATTCTCTTTAATCAGTTCTCAATAATCACGGTGATTTAATTTTCTATTATTCGTTTGGAATTACATAATCACATGCATGATTCACTTGCTCAGCAAAAAAAAACAAAAATTTATGAATATCAATCTTTCATCGTCGTCATCGTCGTATACTCAAATTATCAGTAACACAAATGTTTCAACCGCTCAGCAAAACTTCTTTTAAGTTGAAGCAAATATTCCAGTGCACTGGCCTACTTTTAGTCCACCCTTCAATTTACTTGGTACTAACAAATAAAATTTAGGGTAAAATTGTTTTGTTAAAAAACTCATGTTGCTGTTTCATATGTTCTACAAAAGTCACTTGTGCCAGGTTTTATTTTCCCTTGGCCCTGAATTTTGTCAGCTATATATATGTAGTTACCAGCAAACTGAATACTAGGAGTAAAAACACACCAATGTTTCAAATGTCTAGCAAAGTTGCACATATCTGTATTTTCCGTTCGCACGAAATCACGAAACAATTCCAAAATTCGTTTTACAGGATCCCTTGAATCCGTTAGAACTTTCTTTTTTAATTTGTTTTTCAAAATCTACTTTGGCCGTTTTCAGTTTTTAAGAAACGCAATTTGAATAATTGAAAGTCATGTTTTTTGACAACTCACATGGCTGTTTCACCTACTCAGCAAATTTTATCTCTAACTCAATTTACGTTACATCTTGTCCAGAAGATTTCAACATGTATGCGTATATTAGTTGAGGATATACCATGGGCAGCTGTGTCCGTTTTTTTCTCTCAGATCAGTGATTTCGCCTGTTCAAATTCGTTTTCCCGTGAAATTTTAAGCAATTTTTCTGAAATTGCTTAAAAGTACATGAAATTTTAAGCAAAAATAAAATATTTAAGCAACAATTTCAAGGTTTTCGATACCTTATACCTTATACCTTACCTTACACCTTACACAACTGTTTCAGTTTACACAACTGTTTCACTTTCTGAGCAAAAATATTCTAAAGCAAATTCTTCAATGTCATTCGATCGTGATTGAAATTTATACTTTTTTCCGTGAGCTTGTGAACCACGATTTCGCTAAAATGCTTACAATAGCTTTGGACGTAATCTTTTATTTTTTACGTTAACAAAAAAATTTGCTCTTTTTTAAACTGTTTCTCATGCTCATTAAAATTAATGTAGGTCACCTCACTCACTCACAAAACTTTAAACAAATTATTTTTTAGTTAACTTTTCATATAATTGACCTAATTGTGTTTTTCGAAAACAAATAAATTCAGAAATGAGCAAGTATCAATTTGAATACACCTAAAACTAGCTAAAACCCAATATTAAGTATAAAATAATGAAGAACAAAAATATAACTGCAAAATTTTAGAAGTGATGCCATTGGAGCATTATCTATAAAAAACGCAACTGTGCTTATGAAAATCTTGAAACATGGAAAAAATTAAGCCAAAATAAGCGCTGAACTTTACCAATCATGGAATTTTCTTATTAAAATCGTGATTTTCCAATAGAATGAATTTTTATAGTAGTTCATAAACAGAGACAAAGAACGAGACAGAGAGAGAGAGAGAGAGAGAGAGAGAGAGAGAGAGACGAAATCTGTCCAATATTAAATTGGGCCTTGTCTATCTCAGAAGGCGTTTTAACTCAAAAAAAACTTGTTCAAAAAGCCAATACATTTTCGAACGATTGTTGTTAAAAAAATTCAACTTCTTCAAATTAAAATGTTTAAACTTTCGAGTGATTTCCAGAAAAATCACACAAAATAAAAAAGACTTTAAAAAAAGTAATTTCGAACAAAACTTTAAAAAAATGCAATTTTTACATAACTTTTCATTAAATTGTGTTGTTCGATAACAAACGATTTCAGAAACGAGTTTTTTTAAAAACAGGAAATGAGAAAATATCAATTTTTAGACTTGCTAAAACGCTTTTTTTAAAGTTTCGCTGTTTTTTTGAAGGATTGAATAATTATGATGAAAAATATAACTGCAACATTTCGAAACGTTTTCTGTCTGACCAATATTTGTGAAAAACACAACTATTTTTATGAAAATCTTGAAACATTCACACGAAAAAAACATTTTAATATTTTTAAAACGTCGTCTCCATAAAAGTCGAGTACAGCACTGTCTTAGAAATTCAAACACGTTCGATTTGGCTCAAATCATGCTTACAACCTTCCTATGACCTAAAAACCTTATTCTGAAAGTTTCACCTCAATATCGATTTTTTGACCCGGGTTACGGTATTTCAAAAATTTTGGACATAATTTTTCAAAAAATTGGAGTTTTCAAAGTCATATATATTTTCATGTAGGGAATCTTATGGAAAAAACGGAAACATGTAATGAAAACTTGTGACTACAACAGTTGAAAACGTTAACAGCGAAAAACCACCAAAAAACCACGTTTTTTGAGGTTTTGGGCCTTTCACTATACAAGCCAAGAAAAAGTTAGCGTTTTCATTGAATTTTACGTTTAATTTAGCGTCGATTAAGACTTTAAGATCAAAAATCGAAAACGACTATTGTTGTTAAAATTTCATTTGAAAGTGAAAAATCGACCAAAAATAGCCTAAAGTTGCAATTTTTTACTCCTTTCACTTGAATGTTTCACCAGAAACGGGGTCAAAATTGCTTCAATTTTGAACGATTTATGTTTAAAATCAATTTTTTTGCATATTTACTGCTATTTCGAGTTGACCCAAGTGTTTGTCTTCTGAAAAACACATATTCGAAATTTTGGTTAAAATTGACCCCGATTTTGGAGAAATATGAAAGTGCTGTTGAAAAAAATCGGTCCAATATTTCAGTCGTATTAAAAACAAAATAAAAGCTGAACTTTACAAATTATTGAATTATCTTTTTTAAATCGATAGTTTACCCAGATCCATCACAATACCCTTGGCTCGAGAATTCCTACAGCCAAGGAATCAGGTCTGCCTTTTGAAAGAAAGTGCATTTTTGGTTTTTTTCAGGGACCTAACAAGCTTCAATTCAACGTTGACTGCTGTGGATTTGATTAACCCGCCTGATTCACCAGATGCTAGAATAAACGAGTGGGATATACCGTAATCCAGTCGATATTCATGTTTCAGTGGCCTTCAATTTGTGCTAAACGCAAAGGACCAGGACAGAGTCAGCGGAGTTATCATCGTTGGAATCAGGTGGGTACCCTTACTGAAACTGTGAAATTTATAATTTCCTTTTTTGGTACGAGAGTAATAACATGGGATGAAAGTTGGTTTACGACAGTCATGAAACATACAATTTATGCTATTTGAAAAAAAACTGGAAAATGTGATTTGAAATATGGGCAATAATGTGATGTGTCCCATTTTTCTAAAAAAAACTTTTCATTAATACAATTTTATAAACATCGTATTATGAGGTCTAAGAGTAACATAAAACTACAGAATTACGGATTTTGTGCCACAGAGAATTCAATCGATTATTAGTTTTGCTGTTATAAAAAATGGCTCACCAAAAATTAAACAATATTGAAGTCTAAATTAATCTGCCGTTGTTGAAACATTTGACGGATACACTTACAAAAATATGTTTTTCAGCACAAACATGATGGATTCTGTGTCTTATTGTTTTCAATCGGCTACATTACTATTTTCTAATTTTATTCATAATTAGATACAATATTTTATTCATAATTGGATACAATAATAACTTACAAAAGTGACTAAATAAATCTCGTAGTTTTTAAACATTTGTGGTTAAATTTTATTTATAAAAAATTGATGTAATTTACAATATGAACAAATTATCTTTTATAATTAATCCTTTGCAGAGATTTAATTTTTTAAAGTTTTCAAATGTTTCAATACCTTTGGTTAAATATGTTGTTTTTTCATAAACAATTTGACGAGCCTTGGTTCTTTTATAATACACCAAACTCGAACGTCATTTTGAGCTTGACTGAATATCATTCTAAAATGGCATTCCAGAATTAAAATAATAATAATTTGAGTTTTTTTTAAGTTCATTCTTGTTTACTTTAAAATGTAGAAAAATAAAAAGCGCTATTGTGAATATTTCAAGATTTTAATAAACCAACCTTTGTTTCTTACAAACAGTCCAGCGCTTGTGATTACGAAAAAGTATGAATTAAAAAACTAATAAATTGTTTTTCTTCATATCAAACAGCAGCCAAATAAATAAAACTGTTTCTGAAAAGTATAGATTTATTTATCTAAACGTTGAAACACATGTATTTTTTTAACATTGGAATTTTCTATTTTTTTAACATTGGAAATTTTCAAAGACATTTTTCATACTGTTTTGATGTTTGAAAGAAAAAAAACGTAGCAATTACAACGAATTGAGAAAGCGTTCTACAATCACAGAATTATTATCAGCAAATCCAGTCTTCCCATCCATTATTAGTCATGAAAAACATAAAATGGTATATGAAAATTTTGAAACACTTATTTTCGGTATTTTTGAACAAACAAACGTAAGAAAAAAATTAGCGGTTTAACTGCTTTTAATCCGATTAATCCCAAAATCTTTAAAATGTCAGAAAACTTCAAATAATGTAATAACTTTCGTTTGTCTTCTTTCAGATTAGATAATTTTGATACCTCGATTAAAACGCTGGTTTTGAAAAATTGGACTGGAATAAGCAGCGCATCAGGACAACGATCGTTAATGGAAAATCTCCTATGTTAACTCAAATGCTTGAAACACTCCAATAAGTTAAACAGAAAAAAAATCAAAGCAAAATAAAATTCGATTCTACCAGGGTTAGACATCAGGCCGGCCCAGGCCGGCCTGGGCCTGAAAATGAAAAGCCTGGGCCTATCCTGGGCCTGGAGAATTGCAACTGAACTGAGATCGGTCGGAATTTTGTGAAATTTGGTCTTATGCTAATCAGGCTACCAATGAACAACCGATCGATAAAGCCTGGTTTTGGAAAATGCAGGCCCAAGCCAGGCCCAGGCCCAGGCTAGCCTGGGCCGGCCTGGTAAAATGTCTAACCCTGGATTCCATTACAACTTTCAATTTGTGTTCCTTATTAATTAAATACTTCTGATTATGTATTAATCCGATTGTTCTGAAACATTGGAGAAACAGTTGTAAAACACCTGTATAAAATAATATAAATGTTTAAAAAATTTAAAACGCTGCTTTATGACACTTTTTGAAAAGATTTAATTTTTGAATATTGCATTCATTTAAGTTAACCTTTTATGAATCTTCACAATTAGTCATAGCGCTTTATTGACTTGCTTAAATGAACATCATTTTAAATGTAAAATTTAAAAGGAAAAAACGATTTGTTTAAACAAAGCCGATTCTTGTTTAACTTTTAAATGCCTTTTGAACTGGCTAAGATATAAAAAAAATTAAATTCTACTAATGTAAATATTTAAATTATTTTACACTTTCTAATAAACCATTTTGTGTTTTGTAAGCATCACTCCCATGACTTTCGATAATAACAATTCCGCAGTTTTAATTTCAAATTTATTTTATTAAAATGCTTTTCCGTCGTTCCAAATTTTGTATTTCTGCATCTTATTTTCAAAGTTTGAATACCATGTTCGAAGCCGATTTACCTTGAAAAATCCTACTTGGTTAACTGAATTGTTTGAAAGATTTGAATGTTTTCGTTAATAATCTACGCAGCGAAACTGCTTAGCAAAGTAAAACTCGATTCCATTACAACTTTCAAGTTGGGTTACTTACTAATTAAATATTTCTAAAATATGGATTAATTTGCTTGTTGTGAAACATTGGAGTAACAGCTTATTTATAAAAACACCTGTGTAAAATAATAGACATGTAAAAAATTAGAACACTGCTTTTAACGATTTTTGAAATGATTTTCTTTTTTTATAATGTAATCATTTCAGTTAACCATTCCGAATTTTTACAATCTGTTCTAGCGCTTTATTGTCTAGCTTGGCTGAACATCATTCTAAATGTAATGTTTAAAAAGGAAAAAACGACACGATTTGTTTAAACGACGTTTAACTTTAAAACCCTTTTTTGTACTGGCTCAGTTTTTTTAAAATTAATTTAATTAAATTAATGTTGGAAAAAAATAAACGAAATGGAAACGTTTTCAAAATGCTTACATGGATCCGGTAAAAAAAAACTACGCCGATTATATTTGCATTCGTCAATGAACAGAGCAAACTCGGTCAATTTTTATTGATTAACAAGATTTGATTTATCAGTACGTTGCAACATTTGCGTGATTTAATTTTGTAAATTGACTATTGTTTTTAAATTTTCTAACATTAAGAGGCCTAAATTTTTAGACCACTGCAAATTTGTAAATCGTTACAATGCGCTATTCCACTTGAAAGTGAAAACACTCCTAGACTGAAACAAAGCATTCAAGCAATTTCATTAATATTTATTTTTTACCAGCCTTGCAAGAATTACTCTCTCACCATCGAGTTTGGTATATAAAACTGTTGAAACGTTCAAATTACATTTATCTGCCTTGAACTAATTCTTTTTTTAGTTCCGCCTTCGTCAACGACGCCTTGGCCTCTGCTCAGACCCTGAAAGAAAAGGGATCCTTTGTCTTTACCGTTAGCCTCAACGGAACTGGGGACCTAGGGCCTCTGGCCAGTCACCCAGCATATGCTTTCCAACTGAAGAGTCCCAGAAATGCCGGTGACGCCTCAAAGATTGCCACTGCCATTGGAAGCACTTTAGGTACCCACTCAGTTAATTTTACATGGTGTAATTTTGCCACATCACTCCACTGTTCATCTCTTTTCTCTCTCTCTCTCTCTCTCTCTGTCTCTCTCTCTAGGTTTCATATTTAGTGGCCCAATCTTCAATCTGCATTGGAGGAACCTCCCCAACCACCAAACCACCTCCCACAACTACAGTACCCCCCACTTCTGTAGTTATGACCACCACAACTCCACCTTGTCCTATGAAATTCATCACAAACGACATAGCTTTCGTTTATGAGAACTCATTTGATACTCAGGGAACATTCGTCCAGTCAAATGTGAGTTCAACTTTACTTTTTTAAAATAGTGGGTTTTCAGTTAACAGCTTCATTTTTGAGTAGTTATCTGATTGCGAAGGCTATAAGTGACTTGAATGGATCTGGCACTTGGTCGGCGATGTCGAATATCTCGATTGTTGGATTCCCAGATCCGCAGGCATATTCATTTTGGGATTGTTGTGATTTTGGAACGGTGGGCGGAGAGCGAGAGAGAGAGAGAAAGAAAGAGAGAGAGAGAGAGAGAGAGAGAGAGAGAGAGAGAGAGATATTTTAGTTTTGTGCTTATGAAAGGAACATTTTTGATATTTGATCACCAAAACATTTACAACAGTTTCAAAAATTTTATTATTTGTTTCGTTTTTGAATTTATTTAATAGTGTTAATTTTAAAAATTCATTTCTTTATTTTTTACGTTATTTCATTTTTTTCGCACACTGCAAATATTGCGATTACTGGGTATTTATATCACGCGTTTCAATAAAAAAAATCTTAAAACATTCATTTTATGAAAACTGAACATTTTGTAACATGTATTAATTCTTTTTCAAAAACAATTTTTGAATATAGTATAATCAAAATGCTTTCTATTTTTCGTGCGTTCAGCCGTATTTTTTACAGTATGCTCTCTCTTTTTCCCTTATTTTTTATGAACTAACGGAATTTAGATCTGAAAAAAATGGTATTACTGTCATTCAAGAGTTTATAAATTTCAGTTACAGTTTCACTATCATTTTTTCCTTAATTAAAAATGTATTAAAATCAGTTTTATTGATTTCATTCAGGTAACCCAGCTAAGTTTCCAAGCCCAAATTACCACGATGAACCTAGCAGCTAGAAACTTCCCAGAATTGGCTAATTCCACTGCAACTTCCCTGAATGAGTGAGTTTTTATTTTTATTTTTGGTTTTAATATATAAAAAAATTAAATGAACATTAAATTTTACAATTAAAATATTTAGTGGTCTCAGCTACGCCAACCAGGAGTACAGTATTCTGAATGACAATCGCAAATTGTCGATTGTTCTCTTCGCAAACAGGTTAGATTTTATCACCAATTTTGTTTTGACGGATCATTCCAATGTTTCCTAAGAGACTTTCATGGCGGACAATTTTAAGAAAGTTGTTATGCAGTTATTGTACCTGAAAAAAACGAAGTAATTTCAGTGCCATTGGAGTGAATTCAGCCACGGCCACAGCCACTGCCCTGAGACAAAATGGAAACACCGTGGTTACTGTAGCTGTAGGAGGGATTTTCGATCTTTCTCCATTGGCCATCACTCCTTCCGCTGTCCACTACCTCAGCTCAAATTCAAATCAAGCGAATTTGGCCCAGGCCATTGTCAGCGATCTGGCCAATCAGGGAACCCGGTGTTGTAATTCCGCAACTCAGTGTTTATGATACTCACACATAATAAGAGAAAAATAAATTATTTAATATAATTTATAAAGTTGTTTGTTTGTTAAACATTCTTTTTGTTAAAAAAACCGCTCACGGAATTTCACGCGTATGTTTACACAAATCAAAAAAGCGTTTGCGGTAAATTATTACAGCGAAGCATTTTTTTAAAATTCAAGTATACAAGATACATGTTTCACAGGTTTGTCTAATTATTTACTAGATGGTTTCGTCAGTGCACCGACGGGTCTAGGTCCAAATTATAGAAAGTCTACGTTTATCCCAACATTGAAATAACAATAAATAATAAATTTTTTACTTGAATTTACAAATTGAATGCGTCAGTCGATCAATTTAATTTGAGAATGCACACAAATAACCAATATAGCGGTTTCATTGCTAGGGTTGTATAAAAATGCGTGTGCTAGCAGAAAATATAAACGATTCGGTTTTCGTAAACTTTTGCAACATTCAAAAAGACCGAAATCAGTCTTTGAAAATAAATAATTAAAAATTATAGAAAATAACTTTTGCATAATTGCAAAAACTTACGATACATTTGATCAACAATTTTGTTTCACCTTTAATTTATCTCAGGAAAATATGATACCCAAAGAATTATTTGCTAAGGAATTGTAAAAATTTCAACTTTACATTCAAAACAAATTTTTAAATCATTTTGCTGAAAGACTCAAGCAACTGTTTCACCATCCTGGTAAATTTTAGGTGAGACAAACTTTTCACTCTGTCTGTGTAGAAATTGCTGGTTCTTTAATTTGCATCTTTATTGGACCACCACTCTCTTTGCGATTCGCTTTTTCACACATTTATCTAATTAGTGTTAGGTGGAAAATTGCTGATTGTCAATTGACAAACCCAAGTTTATGATTGGTTTCGTTTTTATTTTAATCAATTTAAAAATTTAAAAAAAGGAAACTAAGAAAAATATCTTAATTTCGGTTGGCCTTCAAACAGCAAACTAACATTTGGGTATAATTATTTTGCCCTACTCCAATTTCTATTATTTAATAATTCAACTTTTTAAAAAAGGGTTTAAATGTTTCAGCAATTGCTTTGTTCTTTACAAGAGGGTATGGAACGTTGTGGGCATTGAGCCATGTTCTAAAAAGGGAAAAAAGTTCTCATAGTAATTTATAGTCACGAAGTCATTTTCAATTTTAATGGTGTTGTCGAAACACCAGCTGGTTACCAAAAAAAATTCAGAAAAGTTTTCTTAATCATTCACATTTTGATTTATTGATTAAAAGAGCCCATTCATTTATTATTATTCCGAAATAGTATAGGCTTATTTTTAATTAAGAATATAATTGTTTCAAGGATGAGTAGTCGTGTTTATTATATGCCTTTAGTGGTTTATTTAAAATTTTGTTTCATACTGTAAATTTTTCAAGTCTAAAAAACGGCAGATATCAAATTTGCCGTTTCTAATAAAAAAACAATAAAACTTAAATTAAGTTATAAATGTACAAAAAGACGAGTAAGTAACACTTCAATGTTTAAATAAGTTGTCAAAATAGAAGAAATTTCCCAAATTTATTGTCTTAGACGGCACTGTGTTTGGTAGTAAATTGATAAAATCAAGCTTAAAACATGCGTCCGATCTTATTTCAAGTAATTTGCGAAAATCGACTGACTGACCCTTTCAACTACAGAAACAATTCAACTATTTTAATAAAGTTTTATTAATCAATTGTTAGAGAAAGGCGATTAGATTGTAATTGAAACATTCGACAGGATGATGTTACAGAAAATTGGGATAAATACAAGAAACCAAAGTATTTGCATAGTACAGAAAACGTAGCTCAAAAAGGAGAGAGGTGATGAATTAAACCAGATATTGTAGATGGTGGCGCTAAGTTATAAATCGATGAAGAAGGCAGGAAAGGTTCTGTAAACAGACTATTTTTCAAATTGTTCTTGCAAAAAGCCTTTGTGAACTATGTTGCTTTGAATTTATTGCGCATTATGATATTTCCAACTTTTTCTAAAAGGCACACAAATGTTTCAGCAATTTCTTAAATTCTTACATGAGGATCTGCAAAGTTCAGTCGTTTTTTCTTGATTAGTTTTAGTGAGCGATAAGTTAGTAAAGGCTTTTTATTTGTTTCACAATAGTTTCAGCACTTGAATTTTCGACGTAATTAGAATTTTGAGAATATCGCGCAAGTAGGTCGCACAAAGAAATATGTCGTGTTTTCAAAAATTATTCACAATAGCTTAAACACTAAAGTGGTCCACAAATTTTATGAATTTTTTAGGGCAAGTCACAATGCTGGACTGTGGACTGTAAACGTATACTAAATTGTTTCCTCTTTCAATTATTTGAATGTTTCACAAGTTTTCTGTAATTATTTCCTGCTTTTCAATTTTACTAATGCGACCGCAAATATGTTTAAATGTTAAATGTTTGAAGTTTGAAGATATGATATTTAGATATCATCTGTCATTATATAAAATATAAACGCCGTGGTTACTGTAGTTGGCTGTTACAAGGTTTTACTGCTGACTTCAGTATTCGCGGCTCATTCCTCTCTTAGCTCAAATTCAAATAAAGCGATTGTGAACGATCTGGCCAAGCAGGGAACCTGATGTTGTAATTCGGCAACTCTGTGTTTATAATATTCCGTACATAATCAGAGACAGACAGATAATATTTACAAACAAACAAAATAAAAAAATTTTATTTTGTTTGTTTGTAAATATGCAAATGTTTCATACGCTTTCTTAATTCTTCGGCGGGCCTAATCGTCAATTGATGATCTTTGTTTTCTCGTAGTTTCGAATCTTGCTATTTCAATAGAGATGATGCAAAATTAATTGCAGTTTTCACATTAGATCGTTTCAATAAATAGTTAGCTTTGGTTTTATTTAGAAAACTAGTGAAAAAACTACGGAGGATTACTAATTCGCGTGTTGAAATAATTTTTGATTGTTTTATCCGAAACATGAAAATGAAAAAAAAAACTTTTGCTTACAGAACTTTGGTTCTATACTGTTCATTTTTCACATCGAGACAATCGGCAGCCGTTAAATTTATAGTTTTCGAATTTGTAATGTTGGTTTCAAATAAAACAAACAATTTCCATTAGGTGTAAAACATTTAATAAACACAAGGTTGCGTCATTTGCATGTTTAAATTAACTTTTAAAATAGAACATATATCGGTTAAGTGGTGAGAAGTTGTTGGCAGTGAATTAACAAACCCAAGCTTAAATTTACTTTTCCTTTAATTTTAAAACATAAACAACATTTAAAACAGAAAAGATATTCAATTTTCGTTAGGTGACTGATCATTTTTCGTAAGGAAACACTCCAAAATGGCCTTTCCAAATTAATGAAATAAAACGTTTAATAATTTTGAAACCAAAAACTAAAAAGGTTTAAAAATATGTCTGATTGCCCAGTAACATTTCATGTTTTGGGAGTTATTTAATCATCCTTTTTTTTGTTCCTTCAAAGTGCAAACTATCATTTTGGTAAGTTTGTTTTGCAGCTGTCCAATAATTATTGTTTAATACTTTAAAGGTATTTAAATGTTTCAGCAACTGCTTCACTAATAACAAGAAGCTATTGCGCAATTCGCCGGCAGTCTATGTTCTAAAGAAGAAAAAAATGTTATTCAAGTGAATTATATTCAAGTCACATTAATTTATTTATACCAGTTTATTTTTGTTTTAAGACGTCGACTATACAAAAGGTTTTAATAAAAGATTCACTTTTTTGTTATGCTGGAACAAATCACAATGTTGGAATGTGTTCCACCATTTAAATTTTTGTTTACATAATCCTAATGTTTCATTAAATAAATTACAATTTCTGCAATGGAAATCTAATGTTTCCTGAATGTGTTTTGCTCGATATATGCGGCTAGTTCGAATTTTTAAATTGCACGATGACCTCAGTAAATTAAAGAAGAATCAGCTAAACAATTTTTTGAAACATTTGCTTCAGTAATTTTAATTTTTTTATATGTATTCTTTTCTTTCTTTCTAGTAAGTTCTGCGTATGTTGTGCCCCTTACCGAAATTCGATTATCGATTTTCCTTTGGTCGTCGACATATTTTATCGCGTCGACATATTATATACTTTATCATTCGAGTGTTTCAATCAGCTTTTCTTACTTTTGCTTTTCCGGCATGATTCAATCGTCGATGTTCGTAAGTTGAGAAAGTTTATGTATCTAAATAAAATAAAAATTAAGAAAAGAATAATTGAAAACTAAGGAGAAAAAAGAGTAAGGGGGAATAGCAAAATGACCATTGAAATTAATTATGTCCAAACAGACATCTGCTTTTTTTTTCAGAAGCGGATTATTAAAGCAGATAAATTGTATTTTTCTTTGGCTATAGATTGGGAAATAAAAAAAATAAAAACTTTTCTTTTTCAATTCTTAATATGTCATTCAAAAAATGTCATTTTGGGTTTCTCGTAGAACATCAAATGTTGAAAACCCTTTAATTCATGCTTTCACAATGTGATTTTAAGTTTTTCGACAGGAGTTCAAGGAATAATACGTTCGTAAAATAATTTTCTAAATTATTACGTTGAAGCGTGTAAGTGACCGCTGAAATATATGTAAAATTTTCCTGGGATACTAAAAATTGAATTCTGTTTTCTTTTTTCATCTTTTAAAATTTGTTTTCAATTTAAATGTACAACTGTTTCAGCTATTGCTTAAATTTTCACATTAGGAAATGCGATGGTACGTTGGTGCCACCAAAGTGCCAGTTGCGAAGCTTCCAAAATAAGTCTTGTACAGCCCGGTTCTTTTTTAAAACTAGATTTTTCACAATGTATGGTTGTAAAGTGAAGTAAGTTGAAAGTAAAACAAAACTGAGAGGTAATGGGTGTGTTTCAACGATATATGTAAACTTTGTAATTCACAGCACAACGATATGCCCTTCATACAGATAGGAACAATAAAAAATTTCTATAAATTGTTCTTTTGACATGTTTTCTTAGCTTACATAAAAAATAGAAAAGAAAATTTAGCCGACGGCCAGAATGTCCAATTTAAATCTTTTTTAAACATATTTTTTCAAGCTGCAGAAAAAATGTAATTTTAAAAAAATTCTGAATTGAGTACTTTAAGAAAAAAAAGTATAATTATTGTTATTATTATTATTAACCTCATTTTTATAAATGTAAGTTTAATGCGCTTGAATTTGTCTTCGGACCTCTGTCTTTATGGAATTATAATACGTACAAAAGTTTCACATGTTTGCCTAAATATTCAACAGATTTAGATGCCAATTGGTGGTCTTGCTTCAATAACTGCAGTTGTTTACACCCCTTAACCAGTTCCGTAAACAAATTATATTTCAAATTGTTGTTGCTAAACAGTTTTGTGATTGAAAAATTGCGAGCGATTGAAAAGTTTTGTCTAATTATCCAGTTGCCACTCAGGGCTCTGTGAACTTTATTCATGTTTTTTGACTATTAATTCCAAGTCCCATTTTTTAATTTTTGTTATGATTTTTTCAAGTTTTTTTTTCAATGGCTCTCTCATGTTTCATCAATTTCCAAAAGTCTTGCATTAGCGCTTGCAATGTTCGGTAGAGTGTATCAGGTGGATCTTATATGTTCTTAATAAAATACTTATAAAAAAGTATAGATATACACATAATAAGAGACAGATAAATTATTTATCAAGTTATGTTTTTAAATTATTCTTCATTACATAACGAAAAATTCCAGATACAAATTCACGAGAAAAAATAATTTTGCCTTTCGAAAAACACATTTTTGCCACTAACATTTTTCTGAGGTGAAAAATCGATAACGCATTGACAAAGTTTGAACCATACAATTAGCAATTATTTCTATATTTTAATTTTTAAATTTAATCAAGTTTGAGCCGACATAATAAGAGACACAGTGAGTTTTAATGTGCCCAAATGTGTATTTGGAAAAACAAGTTTTTTTCTTCGTAAACATACAGATGTTTCACACGCTTTCTTTATTAAGCTAATTATTTAAGGCAAGTCACAAGGTTTTACTGTAGACTGTAAACGTATATTAAATTGTTTCCTCTTTCAATTATTTGAATGTTTCACAAGTTTTCTGTAATTATTTCCTGCTTTTCAATTTTACTAATGCGACTGCAAATATGTTTAAATGTTAAATGTTTGAAGTTTGAAGATATGATATTTAGATATCATCTGTCATTATATAAAATATAAACGCCGTGGTTACTGTAGTTGGCTGTTACAAGGTTTTACTGCTGACTTCAGTATTCGCGGCTCATTCCTCTCTTAGCTCAAATTCAAATAAAGCGATTGTGAACGATCTGGCCAAGCAGGGAACCTGATGTTGTAATTCGGCAACTCTGTGTTTATAATATTCCGTACATAATCAGAGACAGACAGATAATATTTACAAACAAACAAAATAAAAAAATTTTATTTTGTTTGTTTGTAAATATGCAAATGTTTCATACGCTTTCTTAATTCTTCGGCGGGCCTAATCGTCAATTGATGATCTTTGTTTTCTCGTAGTTTCGAATCTTGCTATTTCAATAGAGATGATGCAAAAGTAATTGCAGTTTTCACATTAGATCGTTTCAATAAATTGACAGCTTTTGTTTTAGAAAACTAGTGTTAAAATACGAAGGATTACTAATTCGCGTGTTGAAATAATTTTTAATTGTTTTATCCGAAACATAAAAATGAAAAAAAACTTTTGCTTACGGAACTTTATTTCTATACCGTTCAATTTTCTCATCGAGACAATCGGCAGCTGTTAAATTTGTTAAAACACTTCCGTAAAATAAAGTACGCCATTTTTTTTAAAAATATTTTTGTCAGTTTTTTGGGAGCGATGCCCACACTCTATTCTTTCTTTCAAATAAATGATTAAAAAAATTGTAAAAAAAAACATTTACGTTTATTTTATTTTGCAGGGACAAGTCACAATTTTGGAATGTGTTCCACCATTTTTATTTTCCAACTCCATAATCGTAATGTTTCATAAACTTAATTAAACTTTTGGCAATGGAAATAAAATGTTTAAGATACATTCTTGTACTTTGCTTTTAAATTTAGAATAATGTCCTGACTAGTAGTTGTGATAAATAGATATTATTCATTTCTTTATTATTTCGACCTGTGAAAGCATAAATTTAGTTTTATACTGGTCAATTTCTAAATTGAGAGAATAGAGATCCATTAAGTTTGTAGTTCCCATAAAAAAAGAAAAAATGTTGGAATGTGTTCCACCATTTAATTTTTTATTTACATAATCCGTTTCATTGAAATGTTTCATTTAATTAATTACAAAGTCGGCAATGCAAATACAATGATTCATCCTCCTTGTGTACTTCCGGCTATTTCGATTTTCATTTTTAAAGACGAATCATCTAATCAAATTTTTGAAACATTTGCCTCAGTAGTAATTTTAATACTTTATTTTTTTTTAAAAATATATATATTCTTTTTTCTTCATAGAAAATTCTGCCTATTGTGTAGTCGTGGAACCCGGACCAAAAATCGATAATCGATTTTCTCTTGATCGTCGACCTATTTTATCGAGTTCTAAGCGCTGTAACCAGTGTTGCAGTCTGCGTCTTTCACTTTCGCCCTTTCCCGCCATTTTTCTAACCATCGGGCAGACGTTGGATTCATCTACATATCTTCAGATGAAAAGTCCCTATTAATACGATCTAGCAATAGATCGGCAAAAAAATCAAAACCTTTTCTTTTTCCATTTTTAATATTTCAGTTTAAAAATGTCTATTTTGATTTCTCGTAGAACATCAAATGTTGAAAACATTTCAATTCTGGTTTACACAATGTTATTTTCAGTTTTTGACATGTAGTTCAAAGGAGTAACATGTTCGGAAAACAGTTTTATAAATGATTACGTTAAAGCATGGAAGTGACCGCTGAAATAAATGTAAAAGTTTCTTCAGATACTAAAAATTGAATTCGGTTTTCTTTCTCTTTTTTAAAATTGTTTGTCAATTAAAATGTACAAGTGTTTCAGCGATTGCTTACATTTTCATATAAAGAAATGCGAAGGTATGATAGTGAAATTGGTCATCGGAATCCATTTTTATGAAAGAAGTTTAAGTGTGAAAACTTTGGACAAAAGACTTCGATTTTTTCAAACCTCTTTTTAAATTAATTTAGAAAACAGTCAAGGTATTGTTAACGCAGAAATAAAGATTTTCACTTTATTGGCTCTAAAGTTGGTTTTTGAAGTTAAAACTATGCCACGCAAAAGTTACGCCCTAGAAATGTACAAAGTGGTCCTTTAATTCGTGGAATAAACATTGTTGTGCGGTTAGAATGATATAAACATATGAAACAGAAAAGTGAGAAACCAGGAGAATCGAAAAACAATAATAAATAAATATATTCCTAAACTGTGGTCGGACAACGGACTGAAGAATATTTTTATTATAACTTTGAAAAGTGCGGAAAATGTTAAATTCTTTTGTGATGTTTTTAAATTGTCGTTGCTTATTGTGTTTTTAAACCAAAAAACTAAAAATTGAAAAACATGTTAAAAAACCTTTTTTTAGATTTATGATTTTCCTCGAAGTATAAAGATTTATTTATTTAAAGTGTGCAAATGTTTCCTTTTTAGACTAAACTTCATCAAAGGTAACTGTTATGTTTTAGCAACTGGCTTTATTTCTTTTTTTATAAAAACAATTGCTGAAAAGTTCAGACTTGCTGATTTTTAAAAATTACACTTTTCGATTTTCAAATACATATTAAACTTTTCGTCCTTGCATTGTTATTTGAAGAGAAAAATATAAAAAATAGTTTTTTTACATGTAAAACAACGACTTCAAATTGTGCTTTTCAAAAATTAAACCTTTCAGGCAAGTACTAGTTTTAAAAAAACAAAAAAAATCATTTATATGTTTTATCAACATAAGAAAAAATACAGGTTACCATTAAATTATTAAATGGAAAACAATAGATTCGGTTATACTATACAATAGACGAAATAGATTTCAACAAAAGATGTTGTTTAATTACTTTCTTCAATTTATTACAAACAAAGTATAAAGTGGTTACTGGCCGGTCTTGGCCAAACTGTCAAGGAATGGTTAAAATGGTGTCAGCTCTTGTTTTAACAATGTATAATTAGTTTTTTAAAGGACGTTTAAACGAGTATTGCTTAAAAACAGTATTGCAAAAGGAAAGAAAATAATTGAATAGTTTTAAAAACTTATTTTTTAAATGTTTGTTTGTTCCAGTGTTTCATATGCATGTTAACTCAATAATTCCGGATACCAATGCAATGACTCCCAGAGGACGTAAATTTTAAAAATATGTATATAGAATAAAATTGTTACTTGAAAAACAAGATACAGAATATTTTTTTAACAGGAACCCGTACTTTACACTGCTGTTTGAAACAGTGGAGTGATACGGCATTGCGAAAAAAATATAATTGAAAAAGAACATAGTGAAATATTGTTGACTTATCCTTTCTAAAAAAATATTTATATATTTCACTTAATAGTGAAAAAAATTAATTATATCTAGCACATAGTAACTCGATTAAAAATCAATTGCTGAAATGTTTCAATTTAAACGTACTAGAATACAATAGATAATATACTAAAGTAAAGTATGAATACTAAAGTAATTCGTTCGCTTGAAATTGTTTTGTGATGAAAACACGCAATGTCTCACGCTCTTTGAAGGGAACACTAATCCTAGACGTTTTGGAAAACTGAACTTTCAAATTGCCGTTTTTATTTTTTCATGATTGTTTTCCCTTTTCACCATTCCCGTACAAATTCAAATTTAAGTCACTATTTTCTAATATGTGTTTGCTTTATATTTGATTCATATTTAAGTTGCCCTGACGTTTCTTAGTTTACTTAACGTGTTGGCAGAGGGTATACAATGTTTAAAATGTCTGAGGTATTCCATACTAATATTGCTTTAAACTCAAGGATACTATAATGGAATTGATTTGTTTTTTTGCTTTTCTACTACTTTACTTCCTTCGAGTGTTTGAAAAACTTTATTTTTTTAAACTCTACTTAAAAGATTATCATTTGTGAATCATTTTTTGTGTGGCCGTGAAACAGAAACAATAAAAGTAATATCGCGGGACATTTTTATTATTTTTTCGCGATTGTTACGTTGAAATGAATAATGTTTGTTTCAGTGTTTTATTTGCATGTTAACCAAATGAACTCTTCTGGCCACCAGTATCTTGTCGATGTGATATGTAGAAAAGTAAAGTTTTAAGCGTCAAAACTAAATGGTTTTATGATGAAAACACGCAATGTCTCACGCTCTTTGAAGGGAACACTAATCCTAGAAGTTTTGGAAAACTGAACTTTCAAATTGCCGTTTTTTTCATGATTGTTTTCCCTTTTCACCAATCACGATAAATTCAAATTTAAGTCACTATGTTCTGATTTCATATTTAAGTTACGCAAATGTTTCTTAGTTTACTTAATGCATTGGCAGAAGATTCACAATGTTCCGAGCGGGTGATGTTTTCTGCCATACTAATATTAAAGGGACAGTCAGGCGGCTTTTTCATTTCCTTTTCATTGGATACGGTCGGTTATTTTGCATAATCAAAAATGCTAAATCGTCTCGCGCACTCCTCATTTCCCTCATTCTCTCATTCAAATTAAACTGCCACTAAACGCAGGACACATTGACCGTCCGGGCCATCTACACTTTCTGTAGATGGAAACCTGAAATCGGCTACTTTGAGGTTGAATATCTCAAAAACTAGGGCTTTGCGACATAAGGTCCCAAAGAGTTTTTTGTACAACTGAATTTTCTCTTTCATATGAGACAAAGTTGCAAAAGCCGCCTGACTGTCCCTTTAATGAAATTGATTATTTTCATTATTGTTTTAGTGATGTAATCTTAGTTTTTTTTAACACGGAGAACATAAAATTTCAACATTAAAAAAAAAGTTGAAATGTTTTTATTAAAACGTTCTAGTGTTTGAAAAACTATATTTTTTAAACTCTACATGAAAGATTATCATTTGCGAATCATATTTTGTGTGGGATTTGTGAAAAATTAAAATATCTCAGAACATTGTTGAAATGTTTTTACACCACTGTGAAACACAGTAAGATTTGGCTAAACAATAGGTTGACGAAATGCCATTGAAAATTTTAAAAAAATTGTTTTTCGGACAGTGCTTTTTGGTAAGGATGGGGCCGGAAAACAGAAGCAATAAAAAGTAATGTCGCCAGACATTTTTGTTTTTTTTCGCAATGATTATTACGTAAAAATGTATACTGTTTGTTACAGTGTTTTATTTGAATGTTAACCAAATGAACTCTTCCGGCCACCACTAGGGGGACGATGTGACCTGAAGAAAAGTAAAGTTTTAAGCGTCAAAACTAAAGTAAATTGTTACTTGAAAAGCAAAGGCCTTTTTTCAAAAGAAACCCGCACTTTACATAAGGTTATAACATGGGAGTGATACATATATGCTAAAACATAATTTGCAAATAGCATAGTGAAATCTTTTTTTAAAGAATTTTGTAAAATACACAATGTTTCATTCAATTTATCAAACGTTTATTAGAGTTTTTATTGGTTGCATCATGGCGAGTGGTGTGTCGTAACTTGTGTTTGAATATCTTCACCCATACCATAAATCTTTTAAAGACGCTTCAGCTCTGGTTTAAAAAAAGTGATATTGATTTTTTGACTACCATCAATATTTCGAGTAAATCAAAGTATTTTTGTTTTCCCTCTTTATTTCAAACTTTTGATTTCAGCCAAGTTGACCAACCCAGTCCAAAAATGGAGATTGAAAAATATTTTTGAAATGAATTTTTCTTCATAAAAGAGTTATATGTTTAGTGGCTGTTATCAGTAAAACAATGTTGGCAATTGTAAGTACTTTTGTTAAACAGTGCAGTGATCTAGCCAATCCGCATGAAAACTATTGGATAAATACCACTGTGAAACATTTTGGTATTTTAAAAATTACGCAATGTTTCATCCGATTTATTAAACTTTGAATGCCATCTTTTTTCATTGATGCCATGGTGTCTTTGTTTTTCACTATATTCAGCCCCTTACCATGACAACTAATCCCTGGATTTAGGGAAAACTTAACTTTCAGATTGATGTTGATTTTTGTTTCCTTATTTTTTTTTCGTTTTCATCTGAAAGTCACGTTCACACCAGAGTTGATGTTTATTTTCACACACACACACGAATGTTTTATTCCATTTTTTTATAAAATTTTAAGTTAAAATTCACACTCACATGTTCTATCCGATTTACTAAACGTTTTGTGGAATCTGTTTTGATTACGACTGTTCCTTTCAGTCTCACCTTGTGATTCATTAAATTCAGCATCTTTAATAGAACTACCAGGTAGATGCACCAAAACAGGTTTCGAAAATTAAAACATTTTGTGACATTAATTTTAAAAATTGTTACAAAGAAATTTTTATTTAAATTTTGCATGATTATTCGAAATATAAATTGTAAAATGAAATTGAGTTTTTTTATTTTCTTGATTCACTCGAAATGTTTCGTTTCAAAAAAATATCAAAAAGGGAAAATAAAAAAGTTCATTCCAGTGTTTCATCGGCATTTTAAATCAGTTAACCCCAACGTTGAGCAATTCCTTTTGGGGAAGCGTTCGAAAATTCGAGATTAAATTTTTACGCTTTTGCTGTTTTCAGAAATCTGTAAAACCTATTTTTCGCAAAATGAAAAGACGGTTTTATAGATTTTTTTTAGACAGTATTCTTTTTCTGCTCAGCAAGGTTTTTAGCTTTTTTTGACGATTAACAATAGTGGTTCGTTTTGGATATCAAACACAGTAAATTCAAACACAGTAAAATCTGTTGGAAATGTAAGCAATTTTGCTGAAACAGTGGAGTGATCAAGCCAATCCGCACGAGATATAATTAACTAAGATGACTGTGAAATGTTTTGGGGAATTGGAAAACACCCAAATGTTTCATCCGCTTTGTTAAATATTGAGTTGAATCTGTTTACGTTGCCAAGAGCACGCACCTTTTATTCAATTATTCAGTTAACAAGAATGTTTGACCACTAATCCTTAGAAAATTAACTTTCAAAATACCGTTGATAATGTTTATAATTGTTACCAGAATGTTTTCTATTCTTTTTGAAACTCACTTTCTCAAGAAACAAAAAAAGACACTTTTTTGTATAAACACACGAATGTTTTATTTGATTCGTTAAACTTTGAGTTGAATCAATTTTTGATCCGGCGTAGGTGTTTAGTTGTACTTTGTGTTTCGTTATATACAGCATTTTCACTAAAAACTACCATGCAAGTTGCGTACTTTCCAAAAGGCTATTCAAAAGTTCTATTTTTTAATTTCATTTTAAAAATAGCTATTAAAAGAGAAATTTGTAAGTATTCCTTTTGAAATTTTTAAACTTCTAAACACGTTTAATTAGTTTAATTTCAAATGTTGGACCTTTTAAAGATTTCAGTGATGTGGCAAAAAAGCGAACCAAGACAAAAGTGAAATATATTTGGAAAGTTGGAAAGCATGCTAATGTTTTTACCTGTTTATTAACCTTTGAGTGAAATCTACCGTGGTTGCCACTAAACTTCAGCGTATATATAACTTCAGCGTAGATAATTGTTAACTTAAATACTTATCGTTAGTTTTTTTATCTAGTCATATAGTCAACAAAAAATAATTCGTGTATGTTAAATTTTGAAAGTACAATTTTGTAATATATAACGTCATTGGCGTGTTTTTCCATTTGTGTGAATCTGCACAAGATATATATCCTTTTTTTCGCTTAAATTAATCCGTTTTTCAATAAAATCTGCCATGTTCAGTCAACCATATGACCTTCGTTTCCCCCTCGGGCAAAAACAAGTTTCGTTTAATTAGTTTCGAGTTCAAAAAAATGTTTTCCCACTGGTTGAACTTTTTCTCCAAGAAAGAACAATAGTGCGTTTTTAGTGTTTTAATTATTGTTAATTCTTTTAGTCACTAAAAAGAGCAAACCAAAAACATTATAACTGGCTTTTGGCCATAAAAATGGTTATACTTTTTGAACGTTAAAAAAACTCTTGCAATTTACCCAAAATTATCGAAAAGTTAAGAAAAACTTTAAAAATTCCAAAATTTTGTCGGTGTTTTGCCCATAACTCTTGAAAATGATGGAAAACATGTGTTCACATGTGAAAAACTTGTTTCTCGTGGCAAGACCTTTTAAAAGATGTCCGCTTTTTTATTGGAGATGAATAAAAAACAATTCATTTGCGTAAAAAAGAACCGCAAAAAGTGAGGGTAGTATAATAAGAAAACAATAAAATATTTATAGTAAAAACCAAAAATTGTAATTTACATGATTTTAATGCCGTTCACAAATGTTTCAGCAATTTTTTAACACAACCCAAAAGGAGATAAAACGTTTAGTCGACTATATAGTTTAGGCAATTATGTTGTTCATTTGTTTTTAGCACGTTGTATTTTTCATATACGGTTACAAAAGGGCAAAAAGTTGAAAAAGTTCTTTTCGTTTAATTTTTTTCCGTATTTCAACAGATTCAGTCATCCATATGACCTTCGTTTCCCTCTCTGACAACAACAAGATTCTTTTAATTAATTTTGAGTTCAAAAAAATGTTTTCCCACTGGTTGAACTTTTTCTCCAAGACCATTTCCTTCTTTTGTTTTTCCTGTTTCACAAAAACGAGTTTCCGGCAATTTTAGAAATTTCCCAAGCGAACGTTTTTCCGCTGTTTCAGAAATTTATTATCACCTCTGAAGAGAGATTTCATTTGTTTCGGTAGTGAATTCATATTCAACATAATGCAATCTTTCATCACAAACGGAGGCCTTGCTCCCCTTTATCAATGTGACATGTAAGTTGTCTATTAAAACATTGAAGTATTTTTTTAAATTTTATTTTTAACTTCAGTTCCGTAAATTGGACCTACGACCGATGGCTCGAAGAAGGGGAGCCTAGGGTACTTCTGGGTTCCTTTACCTTCCTCTATGGAGTGATTTGCATGGTGAACCTTAACTTTTACCTTACCACAGCCTCACTTAAGGCCTTATACGTTCCATGTTGCCTTGTTCTTCTGCGGCCTGACCTGTGGGCCGTCACGGCCTATAAATTCCTTTTCATAATATCGGTTTTCGAAGTAATTGGGCTCTTCATAAATTCAGTCATGACTGGTCTTTTCTTCATTTGCGGTTGCGTTTATTGTAATTATCCCTATCTCATCTACTTTCTAGGAACTGGGGGTTGTGGTAAGTTGCAGGAAAACGCGTGTGAATGTGTGTGTGTCAATGTGGGTGAAGATCATTTGTTTTCAGTCCAATGGGGTGGAGTCTCTTCTACTTGCCTTCTTTTGAACGTCTCCCGTTTAATAGATCTTTGGAGCCCTCACAGCCATGATAAAATTTTTGGAGGTAAGGGCTCCATTTATTTTTTAACAGAGCCCTTTTTTTTTAGGAAAACGCGCATATGTCTGGTTCGGAATTATAATCTTTTACACTCTAATGTATGTATATTTTGGAAAACCATCTATCTTTAACTCGGCCCAAATGGCTTGGTTGTTTGACCCGTTTGTATATGCAAAAGGAGATCAGACATTGGTAAAATTTAAACAGAAAGTGTACAGACAGACAGAGGTAGAGACAGAGAGAGAGAGACAGAGAGAGAGAGAGAAGAGAGACAGACAGACAGAATTTTGACTCTTTGACTACTTAAAAGGTAAATGTTGTAATTCAATGAAATGTTTTTGGAAAAAAAAATTTCGGGTGAAAATCAACAAAAAATTAATAAAATATAAGTCGGTATCAAGAGCTGCCTTCATTTCGAAAGTCATCTAAAAAAATGAATATCTAAAAAAGATCATTTCTTATTATTTATTATTTAATAAAAAAATTAAAGTTTTTTATAACATTTTATCATTTTTTTCACAAAGTACCCAAAACTATTAAAAATGTTGTACCAATGTTTTGCCTCTATGTTAATACAACTGTACCGTCATTTACTCCACGGACTGTAACCGTTCTCATTTATTTCTACCAGTCGGTACACGCGCCTACGGCGCGTTACCTCCTGTATGGGTTGGTCTCGCACCCGAAAGTATGCTAATACATTTGACTTCGGCCTCTTAAATGGGCGGCCTTCGGCCGCTTCATCGGACGGCCTGCGGCCTCTTAACTGGGCGGCCTTCGGCCGCTTCAACGAACGGCCTTCGGCCTATTAACCGGGAGGCCTTCGGCCGCTTTATCGGACGGCCTGCGGCCTCTTAACTGGGCGGCCTTCGGCCGCTTCATCGGACTGCCTTCGGCCGCGAATGTATGCAACTTTTCACTTTTTTTTCTAACCGCATTCGGTCGTTCTTTATTTAGAAATGACCATGAGTTTACGCTAATTGCATAAACACGGCCTGCGACCGCACCTACCCTACCACTCGCGGGAACTGAACCCAGGGGTGATCCACTACTCACACACACCATAGCGTTTTGTTATATAAGGATAACTTCAACAATTATGAAAAATACTGATGACACATTTTAAATTAAATGAAAACAAAAAAAATTCAAAGAACATCATTTATAGGTTTTTCTTTCGGTATTAAAAAAGCAAGTAATATGGTTCAGCAATTTCAGAGAGAAAGTCATAGAAAGAGAGAGAGAGAGAGAGAGAGAGAGAGAGAGAGAGAGAGAGGGAGAGAGAGAGAGAGAGAGAGAGAGAGAGAGAGAGAGAGAGAGAGATAGAGACAGAGACGTCTTTTTAGCTCTACATGTCCCACATAAACCTAATTAACAATATCTGCACCTTCTGGCTATTGATTGCTCTGACTCTTCTTTTCTTCGCCTCTTTGTTTTACAAATTCCAACGCTTCGGTTTCAAAATGAGTTCATCTCAGAAGCAGGTTTTTTTTAAATTTATATTTTGTAACAATTGTTTTATTGAGATCTTTATTCAAAGCACCTATTCCTGTTGTTCAATTGTCATCGCTTGTGGAATTTACTTAAGCTTCAAATACGTCACCCCTGCGATTTGGGTCAACTACGTCGGACACTTGGCCTGGCAACTTTCTTCGGGTTTCTAATTTTATTTATCATTTTTAACTAATTTATTTTAAGCCTCGGAACTGATGCTCTTCCTTTTCATCAATAAGACCGTTCAGAGACGTGTCCTTCGCTTTATTCGTTTTCCTTTGAAGCCGACCGTCGTTTCAACAATTCAATGATGTTCCTTCAGTTGATGTTCAATATACGTATTGTGTTTTTTTTTGTAATTCAATAAAATGCTTCTGGAAAAATATTTTGAGTGAAAATTTAAAAAAAAATTACTAAAATATAAACAAGATAGATACAATTGCTTCCTTGTTGCAGCGAAACTTTTCTGAACAACTTTAAACACTAGAATAAAGTAACTTTCATTTTGTGTGAATTTTTTATTCTTGTTTAAATTTTGAAAAAAAAATTAATTACCAAAATGTTTCAATTTCTCGTTTGGGCTCGCTTAATTTTTTAAAAGAAGTTATCGAAAACTACCTTCATTTCGAAAGTTGCCCGAATTTCTAGAAAAAATTTATTTCTTATTATTTATTATTTAATAAAAAAATTAGTTTTTACAACAATTTTATCATTTTTTTCGAGGAGTACCCAAAATAACAAACATTTTGTGCCAAGGTTTTGCGTCCAGGTTAATCCTACTGTACCAACCGTCATGAATTTTACTGACTGTACCCGTTCTCATTTATTATGTTTAATAATATATTTTATTAACGTTTTTGTGATCTTGCATAAATAACTTTTTGTTGTAATTCAATAAAATGTTCTTGGAAAAATATTTTGCGTGAACACCAACAAAAATGACTAAAATACAACACCAGAATACGGATTTAATTGCTTCCTAGTTGCAGTGAAACTTTTCCACACAAATGTAAACATTGGAATAATGTAACTTTCATTTTGGGTCAATTTTTCACTAATGTTTAAATTTTGAGATTTTTGACTCTTTGACTACTTAAAAGATAAATTGCCAAAAAATCTCCATTTAACTATTTAAAAGTATAAATATTGTTTTTACAAAATGCCCAAAATAGCCAAAATGTGGTGCCAATGTTCTGCCTCCAGGTTTAAAAACTGTACCAACCGTCATGTATTTCATTGACTGTAGCCGTTTTCATTTTTTTGTTTAGCTTCAACGATTATCAAAAATACTGATGACCTAAATTAATTGAAAAAAATTCAAATAACGACATTCGTATTTTTTTTATTCGTTATTAAAACAAAAGCAAGATACGGTTAAACGATTTCTTGTTGTTTGTAATGGTTTCTGCAATGATTTAGACAAAATTTTATATTTGGAATTTAGACGTTTGTGCAGTGTTTCACCCGTATTTTAATACATTTTCTTCCATCTCTCATCAATTGAAGACTCATTGGAATTGGTAACAATCAAAGTAGTAGCAAAAATTGCACAAATCAATAAACATGTACTCCCATCCTATTGATCGATTGATTCCTCAACCATTTTGACTGCAACCACTGTCCGATTATCGCATGAAACAAACTTTAGATTACATAATTACAATAGTTACAATTGGCATAAAATATTACACCACAATTCCCGATTCGATTGCTGCCTTGTTGCAGCGAAACTTTTCTGAACAACTTTAAACATTGGAATAAAGTAACTTTTTTTTAGTTTTGTATTTTTTGACAATTTCGACTTTTTGACTACTTAAAAGATAAACCAAAATGTTTCAATTTCTCGTTTGGGCTTGCTTAATTTTTCAAAAAAAGTTATCGAAAACAACCTTCATTTCGAAAGTTGCACAAATATCTAAAAAAAAACATACATTACTTATTATTTAATATTTAATAACTAATTTAAAGTTTTTTATATCATTTTTTTCACAAAGTACCCAAAAATAGCAAAAAATGTTGTACCGATGTTTTGCCTCCAGGTTAATACAACTGTACCACACAAACTACCATTCAAATGATTCGTTCGGATATCACTTAATTTTTCGAAATAATTTGTGGAAGGATGCCTTCATTTCGAAAGTTGCACGAATAAATGGATCTGAAAAGATCTTGGTTTTTTTAAATGTTGGAATTACAAAACACGAATGTTTCAATTATTACCCTAATTCTCCACAAGAAGGTAACAAATAATAAAAACGGTCAAACGATATTCTGGTAAAAATTATTCCGTGATTTTGTGAGATGGTTCAAAGAAAATTTCCCTTTGACATTTCACATGTTCTGTTTTCAATTTAATTAACCATCCCAGTGTTTCGCTTAAATTTTAACTTCAACTACACATGTCGTCACAATTTAAACTATTTCCTATTTGTTTTACATTAAAAATTAACAAACAAGCCCAGTGTTTCGTCTAAATTTTAAATTCGATTTGGCATATCGTTTTGTACTAAATTTATCAATCAACTTATAGAGCTTCAACAAATACAGAAAAGAAATTTCATAGATAAAAATTATTCCGTGATTGGATTGGCCGATTTCTTGTAGTTTGTAATAGTATGTAGGCTTGTGTTTCACCTGCATTTTAGTCTACTTTGGTTCGCCTCTCGTTAGTTCGCTGAAACCTCTGAAGTAATCAAATAAAAAAACTACTAAAATCAGGACAAATCAATAAAGATACTACTTCCTTCTTATTGACGAAACCCTGAGTTAATTTGACAAATAAATCAAAGTGAAACATTGGAATAAAGCATTACAACAGTGGAGATGTGGGAAACGCTTGAAGTAATTATCCAAAGTTTTCCCAAGGCATCACTCATTTAATTTAAGTTTTATTTTATAGTTGTGGCTATGCACCAATTTTAATTGGTACATAGCCATAACTTAAGGAACCCTCAACTGCGTTTTAAGGCAACTTTAAATCCAACGTGTTAATCCAACTCTATCCTCAATTCCCAAACTTACAAACAAATTCAGTTAAATTATCAGAGCTAGGTTGAATTTTCCTCTCGTCCGATTAATTTTAAATATAGGAATAGAGCCTTACAAAAAATGGATCTGAAAAGATCTTGGTTTTTTTTAAATTTTGGAATTACAACACAAGAGTGTTTTACATGTTTGCCTAATTCTCCACAAGAATTAGGCAAATAATAAAAGCCGCCAAAACGATAATTATTCCGCGATTTTAAAATCACAATTTAAACTATTTCCTTTTTGTTTTCACAATTCAAATTAACAAAGAAACCCAGTGTTTCGTCTACATTTTAAATTTGACTTTGAATTCATAGAGCTTCAACAATTACAGAAAAGAAATTTCATAGATTTACCATATATTGACTGCTTTCATTTAGTTTTTAGTAGTATGCAGGTTTGTGTTTCACCTGCATTTTAATCAACTTTAGCCCACCTCTCATTAGTTCGCAGAGGAGCCATTGAAGTAATCAAACAAAAACTAACAAAATCAGGACAATTCAATAAAGGAATTACATTCTTCTCATTGACGAAACCCTGAGCTAATTTGACAAATAAATCAAAGTGAAACTTTGGAATGCAGTATAACAATAGTGGAATAATGAGGGAAAAACGCTTAGTAAATTTCGAAAGTTTGCCCATGGCATTACACATATAAATTAAGTTTTCTTTTTTAGTTGTGGCTATGTACCCATTTCAATTGGTACAGCTTGATTGTCAAAAAAAGGTCTGGAACGATAACCAAACACGAATTTTTCAACTACTTGCCTAACTTTCTACAAGAAGGTAACAAAAATAATAACAGCAAAGTAGACATCGAACAAACATTCTGGGAAAATAAAACTGCGCCTTGTAAGATACGGTTTAAAAAAATGTCCCTTTGAGATTTCACATGTTCTGTTTTCAATTTGATTAACCATCCCATTGTTTCGCTTAAATTTGAACTTCAACTTCGCATGTCGTAACGTAATACGTTGAAGATTCTCACTTCCACTGATTTACGACCTTCCACAAATGCCAAAAAGGTTGGCATAAATTCGCTATTTTGAAAATGAGAAATTCCTAGACACCATTCCTATGTTTTTTACTTATTTTGAGAGATCACAAGATATGGTTAAGCAGTTCTTGAACTTTATTCCGGTGTTATTTTAAACGTTGTGGTTTTTCCAAAAATATAGGAACGCTCGCTCAAACTGCGTTTTAAAGCGATTTTGAAATTCTTTCCTCAGTTTTCTCAAGATTTCCCAAGTATTCAGGAAAATAATAAACAATCCTTCGTGCTCGTATTGGTTTTACTTCAGTGATCGATTTTTGTTTTTAAATTATGACACTACTTCAACTCCTTTTTAATTAAATTTCGCATGTATCTCCTCAATTCGCGAACCGAAGGAAGAAGTACTCCGAAAATTTACACACAAATTCAGTTAAATTATCAAAGATAGGTTGTCCTCTCTTGTAGCTTTTGTTTCTAAAGTTTAAATGAATTAATTTTAAATATAGGAATACAGCTTTACAAAAAATGGATCTGGGAAGATCTAGGTTATATTTTAAATTTTGGAATTACAAAACACGAATGTTTCAACTATTGACAAGTATTCAGGAAAATAATAAACAATCCTTCGTGTTCGTATTGGTTTTACTAATTCTGCACAAGAAGGTACCAAATAATAATAGCGTTATGATATTCTGACGCAAGATTATTCCGTGATTTATAAATAACAATTTAAACTATTTCCTTTTTGTTTTTACATTAAACATTAACAAACAAGCCCAGTGTTTCGTCTACATTTTAAATTCGACCTTGCGTATAGTTTTGTACTAGGTGGAGGAATTAATTGATAGAGCTTCAAAATTACCGAGAAGAAATTTCATAGATTTACCATATATTGACCGATTTCTTGTAGTTTGTATGTAGTAGTATGTAGGTTTTGTGTTCCACCTGCATTTTATTCTATTTTGGCCCGCATTTTTCGTTCTCTAAAGAGCTCAGAAGTAATCAAGTAAATAGACAAATAAAACTATGTGAAACTTTGGAATGCAGTATTACAATAGTTTAGTAATGTGGGAAACGCTTGAAGCAATTTTCGAAAATTTTCCCAGGGCATCTTTTATTTTATTTATATAAATTATTTTCAGATAGGTTTGGCAATTGTTCGCCGGAGCCCATTTTAATATATATAGCTTGGTTGTCAAAAATGGATCTGGGTAGAATTTTGGAAATACAACATACGAGTGTTTCAACTATTTGCCTAATTCTCCACAAGAAAGTAATCCTTATATACATTTGAAGGCTGTCTTTTTGTTGGTTAGCAGCGCAACGTTTTAAGCAAAGAGTGGCCCAGCTGCCCCATTTCCAAGGAGAGAGACCGGTCAAGCGGTGGAAAGGCCTTAAATTAGCATGAGCCTCAAAATTTCCATGGGGTACATTTGATACTTCTGCGGCCGAAGGCCGCCCTATCAAGCGGCCAAAGGCCGCCCAATCAAGTGGCCGAAGGCCACCTAATCAAGCGGTTGCGCGGTGATTAAGCGAGGGGAGGGTACCAAAGTGCGGCCGCCATCCGTGGAGGCGCGAAGCGCCGCAGCGGTCGGCCGCACTTTGGTACCCGACCCGAGCGCTCACCCAAAGATTTGATAGTTCTTTTAGGGCCGCGAAGCGGCCCTGAAGCGGCCGAAGGCCGCTCATCCAGAATGAAAAGACCCGCGAAGCGGGGCTTTGAATTCTGGTATATAATAATATCCGGTGTCGAAGTAATAATCTGACGAAAAATTATTCCGTGATTTGTAAATCACGATTCAGTGTTTCGCCTATATTTTAAATTCGACTTCGCATTTGGATTGCACTAAGTTTAAGATTTTTCTTCTGTTAAACGAAAATTTTGTGAGAGATTAAATCACGATTCAAACAGTATTTTCATTTTCAGTGTGTTTATGTTTTTTTTAACAGTAAAGCTCTAACGAATGCTAAAAAATTGGACTTGAAAAATCCCATTTTAAAAATTTAATGTTTGTGCCAAAGTTTCATCCGCATTTTAATCCAATTGCGCAATCCCCTCCATAATTCCTTTAGGATCTTCCAGTATATGACAAACAAAGTCAGGGTTATACCAAAAAAACGCTATGGTAATCTTAGTGTTTCAGCAGTCGATTTGATTGCCATTGTTGTCAATTTTTCACAAGAATCACTATTAATATTTGGAATGCGGCACTGAAACAGTACATTGATCTGAGACAAGCGCTGGATCTAATTTTATTTCAATCTAACAATTTTAACAAAGTCAATCAAAAATCAAAAAAAATTTAACAAAATCAGTTAATACTGGTTTTGTTAAAGTTGTGGCTATGATTCGTCCTACCAGCATTTCAAATTATAGATCTTTTTCTTAAATGGATCCGAGAACTTGTTTTTGAAATTTTTGAATAACAAGACACCAGTGTTTTAGCTATTTATCTAATTCTCCACTAAAAGGTTTTGATTACTACCAGTGGTTTCGTGCAACTTTGATGATTTTCATTTCTAATAATTTATTGAGATTCAAAAAAATGCGGAAAAAGATTTGCTTGAATTTTCCAGTTTCAAAAATGAGAAGTTACTAAAACGTCATTCATTTGTTTTACACACACTTTAAAATGTCAAAATATATAGTAAAAGAATTATTTCACGTCAGGGGTGATCATTTTGTTGGCCGTCGCCTGACGGCGACCGCACCCCCCGTTTGAAACGCATGAAGGCCCAATGACTTAGAGCCGTTGGAGTAAAAGTGAACCAGAGGTGTCCATTTTCATTTTTTGTTTAACACTTTACTGAGATTATGTTGTTTGTAAGCTAAATAATTCTTAACTAAAAATAATTGGAAAAAATTCATTTTTTGGTTTGATTAATAAGAATTTATCTAATTTATTTAAAAATTTAAGCAAAATAAAATAAAAACACCCCATCAATTATTCCATTTTTCTTATTTGTATTCACATAAATGTTTCTTTAACGTCGGGGTCTAATGGCTGGTTACTGTGGCTAGCATTGGAGCGCGGTTGGGGGTCAGAACCTTGATCTTCGTCTTGCGAACAACTTCAAAAGCCCCGTTCTCTGCGAATACGCATTTTTACATGATCTAATTTAAAAGAAATACTCAGGATAACATCCAAATTGAGTGTTTGAAATTGTATGAAATTTCATTGATTTTCACGATATATCACTGTGGGAAAATTCAGTTTTTCAACCGAATTTCATACAATTTCAAACACTTAATTTACATTTTGTATTGAGTATCTCTCTCAAATTACAACATGTAAAATTGCGTATTCGGGGAGAAAACGCTTTTCCAAGGTTTATATTTTTGAGCAAATCTAATGACTTTGCACTAAGCGCGCTCCATCTCACTCGCAGACCTTTAACAAGGATTTGATGATGGGGGCTGAAACAAAATGGTCATTTCGGTGCTTGTAAAAATACATAATCGAGTATGAATTCTACAAGTTTCAAAAAAAAATTAAACTAATTAAAAAGTTTATATCCAGCACCCGACCGCACCCCCCGTTTGAAACGGCCAACAACTGATCACCCCTGTTTCACGTATTCTTTTATGGGCAATTCGACAATTCACATTATTGTATTGATTTATTTCTCATTTAATTCCTATTTTTTTCAGATTCAGAAAACTACAATTTCGATCGGCAGGCGATTGTCGAGGTTTACAAATCATGTTTAAAATGTTTTTATAGAAACGTTCAAGTGATCTTTTAAAGTTTTTTTAAAATTTTGTATTATTGTGAAAAAATTTAGAAAAAACAGTTTCTAGCTATTCTGTAGTGCAAACTATTAGGCAGTTTATTTGTATTCAACTCAAAAAAAAACTGGTGTTATTAGTCTTTGGTTCCAAACACATAAACAAAATCTTTTTTGGCAAACAAATTCAGCGTAATACCAAAAATATATCAGGCTAATACCAGAATATAATAGGGTAAAAATAACAAAACACAAGTGTTTCAACTATTTGCGCGATTTTCCACTAAACGGTGTTTGGTAATGTTACAGTTATTGTTTTACCTAGTAGTTTTTGCAATGCGTAGACTTTAGCAAGACGGCTGGAAAAAATTCTTGAAATGATTACTTTAAAACATGCAAATGTTTTAATACTGGTTTTCAAAAGTAATGTTTTACCAATGTTCAATGTAGTAGCATCTTAGGAAAATTATTTTTTAAATGACGTTCTAACACATGCAAGTGTTCTAAAAAGACCTGTGAATAATATCAAAAATTTATATTCAAAATAACACGTCATTTTTTCAAAAGAGTGTTTGGTGTCAGTATAACTGATTTACGTGATTAAACTCTTTTCAAACAGATTTGCTAAAACATTTAAGTGAAAAAAAATTTATCCCTGCCTAAAAAGGCAGGGATAAATTTTTTATTTTTACTCTGTCGTTATATTAAAATTTGATTTTAGCGATGCCACACAAATGTTTCGGGAAAAAATTGAATTAACTAAAACATTACAAAGACAATTTCTTCGTATCTGGTGTTCTGAGCCTGAATTCTTCTGTCCAATAGTGTTTTGAGTTTTTCAGATACTAGGTTTAATGTATTTGATCTTAATCTATGCATTGAAATAATTTTTTAAATCGGTTTTTTTCGTCGTTTTTCAGGGACCACCAGGGACATTTTTGACTTTATCGTATATCAAAGAGCTTTAAAAGTTGTTGAAGAAAATAAGAAATTAATAGAAATATACATTAGTTCGATCTAGGCGCTGACCTGCTAGAAAGTTGAACTGCTAAAAACGCGTCGGTCCAATCCTTAGGTTTATCGAGTTTTTCGTCGTAATTTTCAAATTTTCAATGTTCCCTCCTGAAAAGGCGCTGAAAACTCTGGTTAACTGATATAGTAGTGCCGCGCTTTTCACACCCGTACGAAATCGGCCGCCGCAATAAGGGTATTCCCATCGCAAAAGTAATGAATTCCATAGAAAAACACGTGTCGAAAATTCCTGTCCCTGACGCGTTCTTTGCATTTCTGGAAAAGTCTAACTGAATGTGAAGTTTTCGCAATAAAACACAACGGTTTTTTTAAAACTATTTTTCAGTTATTTTCTCAAGACAGTTTATTTTTTTAATAATTCAATTTGAAAGTTTTGTTTTCTCATCAAAATAGCGTGGTGTACTCCTCTTCTACAAATAAATATTATATTTTATAAAGGATCCAGGCCCAACTATCAATTACGCGTCACAAATTTTCAAAGGGTATGATTGAAACATGCTGAAAATTTACTGAAAATTTCAAAACATTAATTGTCTGCAAAAAAGTCTAACCGCTTTCGTTAAAAACAACTATTGTTTCTAGACTACTGGTGTTGTTATCTGGCGTTATTAATCTTTCTCTATTTTTAAGAAAACATTAATTAAAATTTGTATATGAAAAATGCTTTTTTTATGTTCTTTTTTCCCAAGGTCATTTTTGCCATCAAAATTATCGCACTTTCCAAAGTAATTTTGAAGATGACCAAATGATTTAGGACAACTCATTAATGTTCTGTGTAAACCATATTTTGAAATGTATTTATTAAAACATGCGAGTGTTTTGACAGTTTGGTTAATTTAGCAAATGTGAAATACCGACAGTGGAAGGTGAACGTGCTATTCTTTTAAATAAAAAAACATAATTTTAAATAATTGGTTATATGTTTCAACAGTTTATTAAGTGAAAAAGAATCTATTGGTCTCCGATCACGACTCCAGAAATATTATTATAGTTATGAATACTTATACACAAATATAAACATTGCGAATTTGAATTTTTTTAACAAAAAGTTTTGTTTTGAATTTTTATTGAGCGGTAATGAAACTATAATCGTGCATATACTTTGGCAAAAAAAACTAATAAAACTGCAAGAATGTTAACTATAAGACCCTAATGTTCAAATTTAATTTTTTGCTCTGAAAACTTGTTTCAAAAATCAAACAAATTTTACGGTGTTTACCGATCTAACTAAGTAAACATAACGAGAAGGTTAGAAAGACATAACTTAACATAAACAATCTAACAAAAACTGTAAACTTTCTGAAACATTTAACTTCGCGGCAAAAAAACTCAATTTTCAAATTAATTTTCAAAAAAAATTAATTTACGTTTTTTTAATTTTAAAACTAAAAAAATACAAAATCAATCACATGTTTTTTCATCATTTTTTAAATAGTAGGAGGTATAGCTGAACGATTACTTTTACAGAAAAAGCGAAATTTTGAAGAAGAAAAAATACATTCCGTACCGGGATACAGTTTTAATTGCCCATTTACCTTAAAATTTTAATCGACACTTAACCGTTCATATAATTTTATTATTTGAGTTTTATTTAGTAAATCTGTTACAGTACTCATTGAGACAAATAAATAAAAAATGAAACAATTTTAATGCAACAATAAAAATTGTTGCATTAAAATCTGGGACAATGTTTTACCTTCAATTTAATCCAATTGTGCTCGTTATGCTGCACTCCGTCCGTTGCTTCTAATAGAACAAAAACAAAAATTTTAACAAATAATTTTTATAACATCAATCGGGGTTTTTGGTATCAGATACAGTTAAATGATCTCTTCAATTCCAGAACAAAAACGAGTAAGTGTTTCAGCAGAGGCATTAATTTTCAAAGGTAAACACAAAATGTTATCAGAGGTGCCCATAGTTTTTTGTATATATTTAATGTCGAGAATGTTCCATTACCAAGAAATGTTGACGTCAAATGTTTTATTATAAAAACGATTCACAAATGATTAGACAGCGTGTTGCACGGAAACAACAGAAATTAAATTCTGAAAACCGAAAAACAAAAGTGTCAGGGTGTTTTATTACAAATTTATATAATTTAACACTTTTCATTTTAACAGTTTTAACAGCTTTCAGTTCTGAATGTTTTCTTTTAGATTTTTTTCTTTCACGAAGCCAAAATTTAATACTTTACATTTTCAAAAATTACATTATTTTGTAGAACATCATGGGCACGCAATTGTGTTTAAAAAAGGAAGAGCATTTCAGGATAAAAAATCTTACGTAGGGCAAGTTTAGAACTTTTTGAAATTAAAAAAAAACTAAACTTTACATTATATATAGAAATTTTTGTATATAGAAATTAAAATATATAAATGTGTGAAAAAGCGAATCGCAAAGAGAGTGGTGGTTTGGATTGTAGGAATTGATAAAAAGAGAACAATATTGTTTCGTAATTGAATTGAAATTCATGAAAAGCGAAAAGAAATCGCTGTGAAAAATCTTAATTTTTAAACCTACAGCTATTTCGTAAGAAACAAAAAGATAACCAAACCACCTCAGCCTTTCTCAAAAGCATCAGATCAGATCGCTCAGATCGCTGAACTAAAGACAGAGGCAGGTAGAGGAAGAAAGAAATAAGGAGAAGGAGAGAGAAAGGGAGAGAGAGAGGAGGCGAAGAAGTTGAAGAACAAAAAGGCAAAGAAAATTAATGAAAGTGGGCGGGGGCGAGTGAATGTGTGTGTATGTGTGTGTGATGATCGCGTGTATGTGTGAAAGCGTGAGTGTGTGAATGAGGAAGTGAGTTAACATGTGAGTGAGTGTGTGAGAGCATGAGTAAGTGAGTGAGATAGAAACCTATCGGTTATTTTAGCAACGGATTTCAGAAAAGGCTGAGGTGGTTTGGTTATCTTTTTGTTTCTTACGAAATAGCTGTAGGTTTAAAAATTAAGATTTTTCACAGCGATTTCTTTTCGCTTTTCATGAATTTCAATTCAATTACGAAACAATATTGTTCTCTTTTTATCAAATCCTACAATCCAAACCACAACTCTCTTTGCGATTCGCTTTTTCACACATTTATTGTTCTCTTTTTATCAGTATTCTAAGAATACAATTTTTCTATTGGACGGTTTTTCTGTCAACTGCGGCCGAAGGCCGGTTGGTTTTAATTGCGGCCGTAGGCCGCCTTGTTTCAACTGTGGCCGTAGGCCGCTTTCTTTCATTGGCGGCCGAAGGCTGCCTTGTTCCTGTGGCGGCCGAAGGCCGCATTCTTTCATTGGCGGCCGAAGGCCGCTTTCTTTTATTGGCGGCCGAAGGCTGCCTTGTTCCTGTGGCGGCCGAAGGCCGCTTTCTTTCATTGGCGGCCGAAGGCTGCCTTGTTCCTGTGGCGGCCGAAGGCCGCTCTCTTTCATTGGCGGCCGAAGGCTGCCTTGTTCCTGTGGCGGCCGAAGGCCGCTTTCTTTTATTGGCGGCCGAAGGCTGCCTTGTTCTTGTGGCGGCCGAAGGCCTCTCTCTTTCATTGGCGGCCGAAGGCCGCTTTCTTTTATTGGCGGCCGAAGGCCGCTTTCTTTTATTGGCGGCCGAAGGCCCTCTCTTTCATTGGCGGCGGAAGGCCGCTTTCTTTTATTGGCGGCCGAAGGCTGCCTTGTTCCTGTGGTGGCCGAAGGCCGCTTTCTTTTATTGGCGGCCGAAGGCCGCTTTCTTTCATTGGCGGCCGAAGGCCGCTTTCTTTTATTGGCGGCCAAAGGCTGCCTTGTTCCTGTGGCGGCCGAATGCCGCTTTTTGTTTGTTGCGGCCAGAGGCCGATTCAATTTCATTCCATGTCTGCCGAAGGCCGAAGAAGTACTTGAAGTTAAGAGGATTCGAAGTGAGAGAGTTTAAGATGTTATAAATGTTGAATTTAATGTTCTCCGGAAATGGGTGACACAATTGTAAACTGTACTGCATTTACTGAGAGGAAATATAAAAAGCAAAAGAACCAAAACATTGAGGAACCGATCTCCGGACCTTCAGATTGACAGTTGGACTCGCTGCCTCTGCGCCATAGAGTCGGTATAGGGAGTGTTTTCCGCAGCGCTTATCTATAGCGTAGGCGCAAGTGCACAGTCAAATTGGGTGGAAATGACACATAAAACGTTGGAAAACGGTTCTGTAGATATATTTGGCGTAGTGTGGTGAATTTCGTTCATATCAATGTATATTTGAAGTCGCCGCTGTCCAAAATGTTCCATTTTATACTATTTTTGGAGTGGTGTGTCAAAACTACTCGACGGATTTGGCTGAAAGTCTGCGCGACGCGAACTGCAACGGGTTTCGGTATGTGGTCAAAATTTCAGCTCGATTGGTTTATCCGTTCGCTCGTAGCAATGGTATATTTGATGAACGGGAGACATCGGCGTTTTTTCTCAACAGCCGCATCCTGGAAATTAGCATAGCAAAAACATTATGCTAATTTCTAGGGTGGGAATCGGTTCAGTTTTGGATGCTGAAAACGATTCTTTGGTCAGAATTGGGAAATATTGATTTCCAATGGAGCCCGGGCGATTTGAAGTTTGGCCGCCCCCGCACAAGACAGTGGAGAAACCAAACCACCGCGCAGCGCTTCGCGCTGCGCGCAATTAAAAAATTAGAATGATGTGGCAAACGTTTAGTCAAAACTTCCTATTTATATTTTCTATTTTTCTATTTTTAAAACTAAAAAATAAAAATTCACTCGCATGTTTTCTTATCATTTGTAAATAATACAAGGTGTGTATGAACGATCACACTACCCTATACTTCTGTATATGTGCAATTTCGAAAATAAGGTAAAAAATGTATGGAAATATTTCGTTGATGACAATTGTCAATAACTAATTTTTTAGAAAAAATTACATTCCGTACCGGGATTCATAAATAAATTATTTTAATTGACCATTCGCCTTGAATTTACTTTTATTGATTTTTTATTTGTAAATTTGTTACAGCACTAAATGAGAAAAATAAAAACAACAAAAAGTTGTTCCAAAAAAGAAAAAGTTGTGTCAACGTTTTACCTGCAAATTAAACTAATAATGCTCGTTACGATGCACTCCATCCGGCGCTTCAAATTCACCAAAAATGGCGATATCAAAATTTTCCATTATGAAAACAGAAACTAATTTTTACAATATCATTCGGGTGTTTTCGCTTTACTAATAACCAGTTACAGATACAGATAAATGATGTCTTCTGTTAGAAAATTCAGAACAAAAACGAGCAAATGTTTCAGAAAATACATTAACTTTCGAATGTAAACGCAAAATGTTGTAAGAGGCGCCCACATTTTTTTGTATATATGTAATGTCGAGAATGATCCATTACCAAGAAATGTTGACGTCAAATGTTTTATTATGAAGACGATTAAACTACTCTACCGCGGGAAATTAAAATTTCAAAATTAGAAAATACGTGGTTCAACATTTGCTATTATCACACAAATGAATAGACAGTTACACGTCAAAAACAGAAATTAAATTCTGAAAACCGAAAAACAAAAGTTTCAGGGTGGTTTAATTTATATAATTTATCACTTTTCATTTGAACAGTTTAAACAGTTTTGAGTTCTGAATGTTTTCTTTTAGATTTTTTTCTTTCACGTACCCCAAATTTTATACTGTACATTTTAAAAAATATTTTGTAGAACATCATGGGCACGCAATTGTGTTTGAAACATTTCAGGATAAAAAAATCTTACGTAGGGCAAGTTTAGGGCTTTTTGAAATTAAAAAAAAAACTAAACTTTACATTTTTTAAATTTTAAAACAAACAAATGTTTCAGCTAATTCAATAATTTTTGGCAGGTATGTATACAATGTTGGGAACTGTGCATCTGTTTCATTTTTTATATGTCTTAACTACATCAGCTGGTTTAAATGCTAGCTGAGCAGAATATACCTAAAACGTTAAAATGTTAAAATGCTAAATGGCTTTATGGAAATATTGGAGTGATGTGGATAAATTCCAAGGTTTACAAAGTCTGTTGTTTCTAACTTAAATTATAATTTTTTCAGCCAACTTGCGAAAGGGAAGTCGAACGAGGGAAAAGTTTTTTTTGGAAATAAATCACAGTAACTTATAATTAAGTAGTACTGTAAACATTTTCTTAAAACTAATTAGACAACCAAATTAAGAGAACAGCCTACGTTAAACAACTAAGTTTAAAAACAATTTCAAAAAGGTTTATACCAAAACATCCAAATGTTTTTCAATTTGTTGACGTTATCACATGAAAATAATCATTGTTAAGAGGTTCTGAAGTCCTGTGAAAACCTACTATTTTCTTTATTTTAATTAGTTTTTTGCCTTATTTTCCACTGTTTCGACTCTACAATTGTTGCATAAAAACATTGATGTCAAATTAAAATTGCAATACTTCGTATTCAAACATTTGTCTTTTAACAGAAAAATAATTTCACCAGTTGAAAATTGGAGATTTAAAAAAGTGAAAAGTTATAGTGAAAAGCTTATATGTTAAAGTACCAGAAACTTTAACAAATACATAGTTATATTCTCCTAATATTTCAGGAAAAAAAAGTTATTTCATCGCTGAAGCAAATAATCTGTTTTTTATGTTTTTACTAAAACATCCAAATGTTTTGCAATTTGTTTTAATTATTACACGAAGAGAAATTTTGTTTGGTAAAGCCTCAAGTCCCTGATTTTTGCATTAAGCCTCTGAGTTAAAAATTAATTCCTCTAATTTGCAAATTCAAAAAAATTGAAATTGTATTTAAAAATTAAGAGAATTTCAGAATAAAGAAATCGTCCATTGGGCAAGTTTGGGGCTTTGAAAGATTATATTGATTTCAAAAAAATTATTTAGAACAAGCAAATGTTTCAACAAAATCTTTAATTAATGGCAGGTGCGTTGTCAATTCACTACATCCACCATTCTGAATGCTAACTGAATATTGAAAATACCAAACTTATACATTTAAACTGCTAAACAGTACTGTATTATTTTTTTAAAACAGTTTTATGAAACAAAACCTTTGGTCAATAAAGGGCAAAATGGCAATTTGAATATAAAAACTAGTTGGATACTCAAATAACAATCAAACTTTAGTTTTAAAAACTTTTCCTTGTTTATACCAAAACATCCAAATGTTTTGCAATTTGTTTACATTATCACTTGAAAAGAAATACTGTTAAGGCAATCTAAGCCTCTGGAAAAAATCTACTATTTTCTTTATTTTTATTAGTTTTTGCCCAATCATTACACTGTTTTGACTTTTTCCTTACCAAATAAAAACAGCAAGATTAACCCGGTGGTAAAAGGGTGTGTATATGTTTCACCTCTAATTTAATACGGTTGTGCCCGACGTTTCCCACTCGTTCCAAAATGGTTTCCTGCAACCTTTACAGTTTCAATTTTTGCAACAACAAAAAACGTTGATGTCATATTTAGCAGTTTTCAAATTGCAATACTTTCTATTAGAACATTTTTTCGTGTTTTTATTTTACAATTTTTCAAATTGAAAAATCAAAACCTTTGACAAAAGCTTGTCATACTCACCTAAGGTGTCAGAAAAAATTTTTGTATATCTCAGTCAAAGAAGCGACAAAACACCTAAATTTGAAAAACATTTTTTAAACTGTTCATACCGAAACATCCATGTGATTCCCAATTTGTTTATCACAGCGATACAAAAATATGTTTAAGTTTCAGCCACCAGAAATTTAACGCCAAGTGTTCAACTTTAGTTTCTAACCCCTTTTTTGCTATTTTTCAATCATTTCTCTTTTTAACTTTCTTCAATCCTCTTTCCAGTGTTCATTTTAGTGGAAAATCGTGCGTAATTGTAATTTTTCATACTTCAGCATTTCAGTGTTTCTGCAATTCCAAACATCAAAAACTTCTTTGGACGATTCTTTTGACTTCATTTTTGAAGTTTCAAAAATTAATTTTTTTAATGTTCTTTTTCGAGAAAAAAATGATAATAATTAATTGATCATCACTCAAATGTTTTCGCGGTTATATTAAGCAGGATGAGATACTGTTAATTGATTACGTGTGGAGAACAAAGGCACTAAAAGTTTAAAACTAAAAATAGTTTTTTTAAAGTTAATTGTGAAATAAAATCTGTATGTTACGCAATTAATAAGAAAAAAATCACATTTTGGTGATTTGTTATTTTCTAACGCGCATATGTTTCAGAAAATTAATTTGACAACAAGATGGAAACTGTTTGGATGCGGACTCAGAGTTCTTTTTTATAGTTTTAGCCAAGGTTTTTTGTTCAGTGATTCCCAAATGTAACCATGACGGTCTATTACGTATGCATGCTAAAAACAAATAGTTTTGTACGTAAATTCGCGTTTGGTGTCATTTGAGAAGAGCTAAGGCCTAAAATAATGGAACTGGACAGGAAACAGTAATAAGTAGTAAAACAGAAAAAGTAGAAACTTGTTTAACAAACAACATTTTAAAGGGTTTTTTTCTTTAAAAGTCACCCGCATGTTTTTATTTAGATTAATAAATTAGTGGTTTAGTACATTTGTAAAAACCATGACTAGAGACTAAATAGACGATATCATTAAATTTGCTGTTAATTGTAAGTACAATAGTGCATTTTTAAACTTTAAAACGTAAAACATCCAAATGTTCTGCAATTTGCTTAACATATCTTATCAAAACAAATACTGTCGAATTGTGACCAATAAATGTGACTGAAATGATTGTAACAACTGCAAACAAGAGTTTTTTTTATTTAGTCAGAAAAACAACGACACATTGTCGAGCTTTGAAAACTTTTGCGAAAAAGAATTTCACGAAACTTTCAAATATTTAAAAAATGAATTTTACCTTTAGCCATCAGAAATTTAATGCTAAGTTTTCAACTTTAGTTTCTAACCCCAATTTTGCCAATGTTCATTTATTTCTCTGTTTAGCTTTTTTCAATCTTCCTTCCCCGTATTCATTTCAGTGAAAAATCGTTAGTAGTTGTAATTTGTCAAACTTCAGCATTTCAGTGTTTCTGCAATTTCTTGAATCATTATCAGAAACTGTATGCTTCACTCATTGGACGCATTCTTACAACAAGAAAACAAAAAATCTATCGGATTGATCTCGATTATTAATCAAATTATTTTTAAATTTTTAAAATACTATTCTGAAGAAGAATTTGTAATAAAACATATACAACGATAAAAAGGTTTTGCAAGTGGTTCAGACCATTTTAAAGAATTTGTCCGCGTTGAAAAATTCCTTTTTCCTATTTTTCGGGAGTTTGTTTTTATTTTAGAAGTTTGAAAAATTAGGTTTTTTAAAATTTTCTTTTTCAAAAAAAAATTAAAATAATTGATTGATCATCACTCAAATGTTTTCGCGGTTTTATTAAGCATGATCAGAGACTTGTAACCTGCAAAGCTGTAACCTGCAATTAATTTTAATTATTTAACTTTTAGCGTTGATTTTTACTAAAAACGTAGATTAGTGCACTTTTTTAAAACTTTCCAACGTAAAACATCCAAATGTTCGGCAATTTGCTTAAAATATCTCATCAAAACAAATACTGCCAAGTTGACGAGATAAACAGCCAGTTGAAAATGGTGTGTTTGCCACATCAGTCTATTGTTTCAATTCTGTTCTGAAAATTGTTTTTAGTTTTCCAAACAGCTTGAATTAATCTAAAAATAATTTAAGGAATACGACGTGTGAAATACACTTCACTCAACATAGAGTTTGATGAAAATTAAAATTACAAATTTTACAAAATTGTTTCAGTGTGAATAAAATGTGTATTTAGCCGCCTATGCGCTTTGAAACAAAAGAAACTTCTATTACATACATTTCGGTAAAAATTTTATTTACACATTTTTATTTCAATAAATGTTTTAAATAACTGTTTCAGTGTAAATTAACTTATATCGAAACTGTTTCCGGCTTATTGGTGCCCTTAACGATATTCTTTTAAATTCCCAATATGAAACGTTGAAATGTTTAAAAAAAATGTTTAGGTTCTACAAGAAGTATTAAAGTGATGTCAATCTACTAATTTTAGTTTTTTTTGTGAAATTTTTTGTGTAAAGGGACCGACAGGGACCTTTTTCCTGTTTTGCTTATATAAAAGAGAAAAATCTGTACAAAAAAGTCGAAAACACTCTATGGCGGAAATTCCTAGTTTTTCAGATATTCTTCCTCAAAATGTTTATAATGAGTCGGCTGACTGCAGATTCTGCAGATGAACGAACGCCTTGGTGTCCGCTGTTTACGAAAACAGCAAAATACTGAGTAAAAGTGAGAGACGCAGACTGAAACAGTCAACTGCAGAAAGTATTATAAAAGGTTCCTGACGTTTCCTTTAACCGCCTTGATCACATCGCGTTTCAGCCTTTTTTCTTTTTGTGAAAATGGACCTTGCTGATGAAAAGGGAGAAAAAATCTTCGTATTGGGTTTTTTTGTATTGAAAGTCAATAGCAGTCAACGCAACAACCAAACTAGACTGAACTGAAACTTCAGTAGATCGGATGAAACATTCGCGTGAATTCCAATAAACCAAAAACACACTGTATTTATCTCTTTATATTTATTTTTTACCCGGATTGTTTGACCTTGGCCAAAATTCAACTTGAGGCTTTTAATTAAATTGTAAAAAAACATTTTGTGTTTTACTCGGAAACTAAACTGTAGTTCCCAAAGATAAAACAATTCTGGGAGTAAAAAGTTTGGAGCGAATAAATTGAAAATGTTATATTTCAGCAAGCAAAATTACTTGAAAATTTCAACAAATTATTAAAAAGAAGGTTTAAAAATGATTTTGGTGTTTGTAAAAGAGGCATTACGCCCAGACCTATTTCCTAAAGTCCTTTCTTTTTTTCTTTTGACTTTCTAATCGATATATTGAAACAATAAGAATGGTACTTCCGAAACATTGTTTTTCCTTTTGAAAAAAAATTAAGTCATAGATAAAACACTTGTACTTTAATAAATAAAATAAAATTAATTGATGCTTTTGCAGTCAATTTTCAGTAATCAAGCGAAAGCATAGAATGACCTCCAAATAAAAAGCTCAAGTATTTATACCAAGAACCAAGACATTACTTCTAAAATTGACTGACACGAATGAAAAGGGAAACAATAGCAAGATTGTTATTCTATTTGTGTCCGCTGTTTACGAAAATAGCGAAACACTGAGTTAAAGTGAGAGACGCAGACATTCAAGTGCAGAGAGTGTTATAAAAGGTCCCTGACGGTTCGTTTAAGTTGGAAAAAGTCATGTACTTAAGTAAAAATGTGTTAAATGTTTCGCGAATGTATTTTGGTATTGGTTTTGGAAAAACTACAATAGCAGCTGAGCACAATGTTATTGTCAAAATAATTGACGGGAAAACGAATCTTGAGAAAATTAGCCCTTTGTTTTATCTTTTAAAACGTCGTCTCTCTTAAACTGGAGCCTTTTATCGAATTTTTATCGAACTAAAATTTTATCGAATTTTTGGTTTTCTTTTTATGGTGCCCTCTACAGTTTTGGTTTAAATATCTCCATTTATTGTTTTATTAAAAACGTGCTTGTAAACTATTGTTTGATCGTAAATTTCCTTATTTATTTGCTTAAATTAAAACATGTGTGTGATTTTTCGAAATAAAAGATATAGTTGTTGCCAATCTTGCTCTTGTCCTATTACTCCACTGTTTAAAAAGGAAACTTCACAAATGAACAGTCGAAATTTGAAATATTATTTGATATAGAAGCATTACAGGCAAATAAAAACCCTTCTAGCGTTTCTGAGATTGCCTGTCTATATACCTAACAGTTAATTAATTAGCTGAAACACTTAAAGAATCAAACAATGAAAATATGCTTATTTACTTTTTAAGCTGAAAAAAACAATTTTCTGGGGGTTGTCACTACATACATTTTTTAGATTTTCTGTCTTCAACTTTTTAGTGTCATTTTCCACTTTGTGGAATCTGTAAAAAAAACTCAGTAAAAGTAAGAGACGCAGACTATGTATAATATTCAAGTGCGGAAAATGTTACAAAAGGTTCCAGACGGTTCCTTTAATTTAGAAAATACACCACATAAATGTTTTGCCAGTTACCTTATTTCAACGCCAGAAGCTTCGAAATGTTTCTCGCCTCAGAACAGGTATACATTTACAATATACATAAAAACATAAATTCAAAAAAAACCCAAAACCTAAATTTAACAAAAATCTGTATGCCTTGTTAGACCTCGATAATTAAATTGTTTAATTTCTAAGTCGTTTTAAAGCAGTAATAAAATACAACAACAAAAAGGTTGTAAAAGAAACCTTCAATTTAATTCAATTTTGTCCGTCATTTCGGATTCACTTGAAGGGGCTTCAATGATTATTAAAAAAATTGATAAAAAACTTTTATATTCAAAAGCTTTAAACTCGAAAAAATATTAGATTTATATTTTTGTTCTTTGAAATTCCAGGCCCAGGCCAGGCCCAGGCTGCGGCCTGACACGGCCTGGCCTGATGCGGCCCAGGCCAGGCCGCGGCCTGGCCGTCATTTCCAGGCCCAGGCCGGCCTGGGCCGGCCTGATTTCCACCCCTGGAAATACCCGTACCTTTTATTTAAAATTTCTCTATTCACCGAAACATTACTTGAAAATTGATTGCTTGGTTATTAATTTTTGTGCAAAAATTAATCTTTTTTGATTTTGTTTTTAAGTTATAAAAGTTAAATTATTTTAAATGATCTTCTTCGAAAAATGAAAATATTTTATTGGAAATCATTCAAATGTTTTTGCGGGTCTATTAACATAAAGCAGGATCAGATACTGTTAATTGACGCTGAGTAAACGTGTTAAAAAGGCACTAAAAAGTTTAAAATTAAAAATATTTTTTAAAACATATATAGTGAAAACCCAGGAAGACAATTTGTATTTTGCGCAAGATCAAAACTGAAATTTTCAGGAAACCCAAATGTTTTTTGAAAATTAATTAATCGTCGGCAATAAAATAAAGAAATATTATGTTAGGGGATCAGAGGTTTTTTTTCGTATAGAGGTAGAATACTAGGTTTTCCGCGATTTCCAAATGTAACCATGACGCGGTATTACGTACTCATCCTTAAACAAATAGTTTTGTACGCATTTCGCGTTTGGTGTCATTTGACACGATTATTGAAAAATCTTGTTAACAAACAATTACAGTTAAAAAATGGGGACACAACAAACAATTAAACAATATAAATAAAATTTAAGATTTAATATAAAATTTAAGGATTTTTTTCAGAAGTCACCCGTATGTTTTTATTTTGATTAATAAATTATATAAAATTACGAGCAAACAATTTTGTTATCGCAAAGAACATTTATAAAAGCCATGACTGCAGATGAAAAACTAAATAGACGATTCCATTAAGGATGCTGGTAAGTACATCAGTGCATTTTTTAAACTTTCAAACAAAAAAACATCCAAATGGTGTGCAATGTGCTTAAAATATGTGTTAACATGGAAAGAGTGTTGAATTCTAACCCGTTCCGCATTCAAAATTGCTTTTTTTGTGTTAAATTAATAAAAATTTCATCTTTTTTTTCGTTTATTTTATTTTTTACGTATTGTGGTTTTTAATAAAAGTTTGTGATGCCCCAGTGTTTCAAATGTGTTTTATGTTATTTAAAGGGACAGTCAGGCGGCTTTTTCATTTCCTTTTCATTGGATACGGTCGGTTATTTTGCATAATCAAAAATGCTAAATCGTCTCGCGCACTCCTCATTTCCCTCATTCTCTCATTCAAATTAGACTGCCACTAAACGCAGGACACATTGACCGTCCGGGCCATTTACACTTTCTGTAAAAACCCGAAATCGGCCACTTCGAGACCGATTTTCTCAAAAACTAGGGCTTTGCGACATAAGGTCCCAAAGAGTTTTTTGTACAACTGAATTTTCTCTTTCATATGAGACAAAGTTGCAAAAGCCGCCTGACTGTCCCTTTAAAAAACTCAATATTGTTAATTTATCAACCTATAATGTAAAGTACAACATTTAATAGGGCAACTATTATAGCACTGTTTAACTCCACTAAATTTAACTACAATTATAGAAAAAGGGTTTTATGTTATTTAAATAAAATAACCACATACTTTTAAAACACTCAAAAAACACTACGACGTATTGTCGCTCTTTCAAAACTTTTGCCTAGATGTATTTAATGAAACTTTCAAATGTTTTTTTAAAGTTTTAGCTATCAGAAAGATTATCGGAGCTGATGCAAAATCGAATTACTTGTTTCGGTAGTCTGGCTAAGGAAACTCCAATTTTAAATTTTTTTTTTAAGTTTGAAGGATTGACAAGAAAAGTTTTTGTAGAATTTATCCATTAGATTTTTCAGAAAATCATTCGTATTTTTTAACTGATTACTAAAAAGAACAATGTTTGTTTCCATCATTCCAACGGACGTTTTAGTAATATTTACAAAAGAATGCAAATAAAGCACTGTTTCATCAATTTGCTTAATTTGCAAAACAAAATGTATCTCATCTACTAAAATTTAGTTCTACTTAAATTTTCATTAATGTTTAACAGTAAAAAAATAAGTTTACCCATTTGTAAGTTTTAAAAACACAATTGAGACAAAAAAAACAATTATAAAAAGGAGAAAAGAGCTATGATGACATTTGTAGATAAACCTGTAAAAAGGGAGTCATATAAGACCAATGAACTTTTTTGTTTTGAAAATACGTTATTTTTAAAGGCAACACAAATGTTTTATGTGTTAGCAAAAATCGTGATAAATTAAACTAAAATAATTGACAACGGACATTGATGGAATTAAAAACGATCTCGAAAGGACACTAGGGCAATTAAATAGATAAAATGTTAAAATAGCGTCTACAACGCCTTGAAAGTATTACATTTGGGAAAATATTTTTAATAATGTTGTATGTATGATGTAATAACAAATTTATTTAAATTTTACACAATTTTACAAATGGAAACTAATTTTTGGAAGACATTCTTGTCCGTGTAATCCCGCGACATCCGTCGAATTATTTTAAAAAATATGTAATTGAATTACGTGTTTAAACAATTGCATTTATTTTAATTATATTAATTAAAATACGCAATTTAATTGAACGACAGTGTAATTTATTAAATTGCGTATTTGCAATTGTATTAGATATTTGAATTAATTGCACCAATTAAATAAAATACGCAATTTAATTAACGACGGTGTGATTTATTAAACTGCGTATTTGCAATTGTCTTTATAATTTTAATTTTTTGACACAGGTTGACTACAATACGTAATTTCCAACAAGAGGGGAGAGAGATTAAAACAGTGTCTTCACAAAACCCGGAATTTCTCCATGGATTCCCTGGATATTGCGTATGTTCAGCGGTTAATGAAAACGCACGAAGTAGCCACGGGCAGCCTGTCTCCCAGCTGCCCATGCCCGGAGTATCGAACAAAATCAAAATTTACACAATTTAATAAATCAAACCGTCGTTAAAATAAATTGCGTTTTTCAGTATATTCGTGTCAAAAATTAAAATTATAAATACAATTGCAAATACGCATATTAATAAATCACACCGTTGTTAATTAAATTGCGTATTTTATTTAATTGGTGCAATTAATTCAAATATCTAATACAATTGCAAATACGCAATTTAATAAATTACACCGTCGTTCAATTAAAATGCGTATTTTAAATACTAATTCGTGCAATTAATTCAAATTTTTATTACAATTACAAATATAATTACGTAATTTAATGCATGTCGCACCCGTACACGGACACATTCTACAGAATTTCAAATAAATGAATGCGATTTTCAGCACAAATAAGAATTAAATTTGCTTCCAATTTACACGGATGTATTGACGCTCTTGACCAAATTCTTTTAAATTTATGAGGTGAAACGTTCAAATGTTTCAAAATTTTGTTTAATTTTAAATCATCGGAAGGAAACACTAAAAACAAAAAATGAAAATGTTAGTTTGATTCTCGTTTTACCATTGTGTCTGTTCTATTTTTCTCTCTAAAAACAAAAGTACGACTAAGTGAATATTTGAAGTGTTCTAAGAAAGTTAAAGTTAATTACTTATTATCGTAGTTCGGGCTATAAAAAGCGATTTTAAAAATTTAAATTCTACCAAGAACACTTTTGTTCAATTTTTCATTTATACTTTTTTGAAAAATCATCCGTATGTTACTGTACGATTATTGAAAAATAGAAGGTATGGATCAATCATTACTTCAGGGAAAACGCGATGTGTTAGTTATTTTAACAAAGCATTCAGTTGTTTCAGAAAATTCATCAAAAGAAAATGTAGACTACTCTGTGATTCGTAAATGTTCATTAATTCTAAGTTCACAGATGAAACTTCAAAAAAAGAAAATGGAGCTAAAAGACCTTTTTAGAAGTCACACTCATGTTTTAACTTTTAGCAATAAATTAGGACAAAGTAAACTAAAACATTGAGCAGGGACGATATAACAGATTTATAATTTAAAAAATAAAAATTTCAATACAAATTAAAATTAAATTTGCCACGTATCTGCAAGGATGTATTGATGCCCTTGAATACATTCCTTTAAATGTATGATGTGAATCTTTCAAATGTTTCAATAATTTGTCTAAGTTTAAAACGTCAGCAAAAAATCACTATATCTCGCGAAGGCCCTCTGTATTTCTCATTTTCTTTCAATTGTGAAAAATTAAATTCAACAATAACAACAGTCTCATTGTTATACTGGTTAGGTTTCCATATTTTTCATTCTTTTAAAAAAGCAATTGTAACAAAAAAAAGTTTTTTTTTAAATTTTTTTAAAACTAATTTTAAAACAAGGATGTGGAAAACATCAAAGCAAATTCACCCAATACTGAAAAACACGGAAAAATAGGATCGGCATAAAATATAGTTTTGAAACTTTAAAAATTAAAATCAAAATTAAAAAGTACCAGATCCCTTTAGAACCATTTTTTTTTATTTTGAACCTAGTTATTGCAAAGAAAACTGTTAAGGTCATTATATTTCATTTATTTTCTGAAAAATATTTTTTGTCTTAAAAAAATTCAGGCAAGTGTTTCAGGCAAGAAACTAACTTTAGCAGGTTGATAGACAATGTTATGAACAAAAAATCCGTTGCACATGTATTTAGAAAAATGAAACAGAGTGATGCAAAAAAGTTCAAAAATTCTCTCTCTCTCTCTCGCTCGCTCGCTCTCTCTCTCGCTCTCTCTCTCTCTCTTTCTCTCCCTTCCTTCTTCGTGCCCATTTCCTCCCATAGTACGCAGTCCCCTTTTCCCATTCAGTGGTCCCGTCCCCTCTCTGCGCCCTCCTCCCACGCCGTGCTCTCTCCCTCGCCGTGCAGACCACGTTATACATGTGCATTATATACGATTTCGATTATGCCGGGGCCGGGCCCAGAACGCTGGCGCTATTTTTAGCCACAATTACGCGCCCTCTTCGGATTGCCCGTCGCAGCGATGCTGTTTTTGCATATACGCACACGTGGCGGCTCACGAGGACACACTGCATAACAACACAGGACCCTCCCTCTTCATTTGGGCTATTTTTAGGCGGAGGAGGCAGTTTTTGGAGCAAAACACTTAGTGAATCACTCACTCACTCACTCACTCACTCACTCACTCACTCACTCTCTCACTCACTCACTCACTCACTCACTCACTCACTCACTCACTCACTCACTCACTCACTTACTCACTCACTCACTCACTCACTCAATCACTCACTCACTCACTCACTCACTCACTCACTCACTCAATTACTCACTCACTCACTCACTCACTCAATCACTCACTCACTCAATTACTCACTCACTCACTCACTCACTCAATCACTCACTCACTCACACACACACACACAATTAAACCACCGGTCCTCCTTGAAAAGTCACCAGTTCACCGGTGTTCTCAAGCCGCGTAACCGAGCCTCAGCTGCCACTTGACGACCAGTTCGCCCAGATTACCCGCCAATTTTCGCCGTCAAAAAGAACGAGGTGGGAACGGCGGACCTTCGAAACTACAGGTTTCTTAGCGTTTTCTTACCCCTATTGTTTATTTTATTAACATTTTTTACATTTTGAAGATAATAATATACATCCTGAAACTGCCCAATTCTTGATTGGAACATGAAACACTGACTTGGTTTTTAATGAAAGTTTTCCAAAATCATCCGTCAGTGGTTTAATTTAATTTGTTGAGAATTAAATTCGGGGGGGGGGGGGATGATAAGGGAAATGTTTTTTAAACATTTCTATTCCAGAACGGTTTTAGAAGTCATAACAGTATTTTAATTGTATTTTAACAACCCTGGTGCAGGAGCATTGCTATATAGATTGTCTCAAGATTAACAAACATGTGAAACATTAAACTTACTGCTCACTTTGTGAATAATGTTCTTGGAATTTACTACCAATTTTACTTTTCCGTTTCCAAATGATATGAGCGAGGGATTAGCATTGTTTCCGTTTAAAGCATTTAAGGAATAGACAAAACATGAATCTTATATTAGATCGATGTAAAGGCCAAAAAGAAATGATAGTTGTTCTTAAGGTTTTTTTCTTTTTAATTGTAAGTAATGCATAAATAAAATTTTGTTATCAATTTATAAGATTTAGAAAAATGTGGCCTTGAAAATTAATAGACGACCCACATCCACCTCGGCACAGCTAAAGTATGGAGCCCAATTTGTGTAAATTGCGATTTTACTTTTGCTATTTCGTTATTTAAAATAATTATACATGTTCCATAAAATTCTAAATTTAATTTAGTGTTTTAAATAAACGCATGTTACGGACAATCAGTGTTTTTGTTTAATCAATTGGAAAATAGGAGCAGTTGAAACCTTTGACCCCATTTGTTTATATTATAAACTTTTTTTACATTTTGAAGATAATATTATAGATCTTGAAATTGCCCAATTCTTGATTAGAACATGAAACATCCAGTTTGTTTAGAATGTAAGTTATCAAAAGTTTCATTTTCAGTCAGCAATTTAATTAAATTCTTGGAGAGATAAATTTATTTGACATTAATTTTATAATTAATAAAAAAATGTAAGTAAACAATGAAAAAAAATTTTCTTTCAAATTTTATTAAAGGTATTTCAACTTTAAACTGCCCACATCGTTGCAGAATTGCCACGAAAATTGTCGCATAAGATTAACAAACAGTTGAATCATTTAACTTACTGCTCCATTTTAAAAACAATAAACAGGATTCAATTCTTTGCTCATATTTCAATATTTCAGACAACAATTTTTTTTACCACGAACTATTTCCGATTTGCTCAGTTCATGGAAAAGAATAATTTAAACCTCAAACTAAATTTCGTGATAAGAAAAAAGCCAAAAAGTGTTCTACTTTCAAAAATAGTATTTTGGTGTGATATATATTGTGCGATTCTCGGATCAAAAAAATTACAAAGCACAAGTTTTTAAAAGTGTTTGAAAAATTCATATGATTTCAAAACGAAATTATTTGATTTGCTCAAATTCCCAATTTCAAAAAAAACAAATTGAAAACAATTTGTAAACATACATATTATAAAAACAATTATCGCAAAGAAACAAAAGTTAAATCTCAAAAGAAAACATAATTGGCAACGCAATTTCTAAAAACTCATCTAAAAAAGTTAAATATCTAAAGTTAAATAAATGTATTGAACACAAAAACTACGCGAAGACACAACGCAACTAGCTTTTTTTACTAAATTAAAGAAAATGAGCTGTTGAAACCTTTGACTAAGATTTAAGAAAGCAAAAAATCTAAATGTTTTTGTTAAAGTATTTTACTTTTACGTGAAAAATTTTTTCAAAGTAGAATTTAATCTATCTACGTCATTTCCTTTTGTTAATTCTTTTTTATGGTCCTTGTATTTGTCCAAAACGCAAAACAAAAAAAAGATTTTTTGATTTTCGAGAGAGAAAAGCTCATCCCAAGCAGGCATGGTACAATAACAAAAGTCTTCTTATTTTACTGGTTATTGTACTGGTTATTCAAACAAGTTTTCAAAACTTTTAAAAAACATTCCCATGACTTTAAAACATAATTATTTGGTTTTTTCCAGTTTCTAAATTTGAAAAATTCCAAGCTGAAAATGATTAGTAAACATAAAAATTAGTTTAATAATATTCAAAAACAAGAACACAAATGACTCAAAGGCTCAAATATCAACCAAGCAACTATTATTTTTTACATTTTATTTTTCCATTATCAACGGATTCCGAACATCAATGATTTTTTTTCAGAAAGAATGATTTACATACATATTATAAGCATTTTGAAAAATTCAGATAAAACTTATTATATGTAATGTTTTGTGTAAAGCCGGATTCCATAAGTCAGTATTTTTTGATTCACTCATTTAAACTAAAAAGACACTTGCAACCTCAAACTCATTATTTTTTATTTTAAAAAATATTTGTTGGAGTAATTTACTTTTACGTGAAAACATTTTTCAAAGTAGAATTCTCTTATCTACGTCTTTTCCTTTTGTCAATCCTTTTTACGTTTTTAATCCTTTTTTTAAAATCTTACAATTTAGATAGTCAGGGACTCGTGTATCAACAACTATTACAGAAAACAAGTTTTCAAAATTTTTCGCAAAATTCACATGACTTTAGAACGAAATTATTTGGTTTTTTTCAGTTTCCAAATTTGAAAAATTCTAAGCTGAAAACGATTAGTAAACATAAAAATTATTTTAATAATATTCAAAAAACGAAAACAAAGGACTGAAAGGCTCAAAGATTAACCAAGCAATTATTATTTTTCCATTAACAATTGCTGAAACGTTTGACTGAAATTTTTTTAAAAAGTCCAAAAGATCGAATCTTTTTGCTAAAGCATTTTATTAAATTGCATTTTATTAAAAAGATTGGGACTGTTTTTAGACTCTGAGTCATTGCCAAACGCCCTGTAGTTTTTCATCATTTTCCTACTTAGTATCCTATGGCTTCCAAAAGCAGTTTTGTTTTTTTCCTTATTCTTTTATCTTAAGTTTAAAAATGCAAAGTACTTTACTGTTTTAATTTAATTTACAATTGTCTGCTATTGCTAACTGTAGTGTGAACGAGGCAACACATCGAATATTAGAGACACTTCGTTCACTTTTAATTTTTGATATCTGCAAAACATTGAACTCACCTAACGGAGTATGCAATTTTTTTTATTTTTTTTTATTTAAAAAAAAATTAAGGTGTGTTTACCTAATTTATATAGGAATGCAGAGAACACACAAAAGAGATTTTACAATAACAAAACCAAAAAGAAATGGAATGTGACGATTGATTTTTCTAAAACATTTTATAGATAAGCTGTTTTCGCCAATAAATCTCACTGTTCCAGCAAAATTACTATTTTGATTTTCGAATAAATTTATAATTTTTTCAAAACTTTCGGATAAATTAAATTTAAAAAATGGAAAAAAATTAGAATTATTTTTTTTTGGTTTTAAATTTCTTCGTGTCTTTAAACTCCATGACGTCGGTAGTAATTCTTATTGTTGGTTCTTTTTTGGCGATTATTATTCATTCCCGAACGTGCTGTAGCTTTTTCATCTTTTTATGCATTCCTTTCTTGAATGCAGACCATTTTCTATTATTTGTATCGTGCCTATTAATATTTTACCACATCACTCCACTGTTAAAATTCAACTAAAGTTCATATTAACTGCTTAACGTTGATGTATCTGATCAATAAAATCAGTCGAAAACATTTCCGGTCTGTTTAAATTTTTTGTATTAGGATACGAAAAAATGTAATCGCTCGAGATTTCAAGCTTGAAATCTCGAGCGAAAATCTTCGGAATTTTAAGAAACATGCCGAAATTTTAAAACTCGCAAGTTTTTTTTGGTAATAATTGCAACGCTCAAGAAGGATTAGAAGCAACGACTGTCAAACAAATTCATTATTTTTCGAAACATTCAGATGATTACTGGTTTCAATTGGAACTGTTAGAAAAAGTTTCACTTACTTTTCTTTATTCTCTTACCTGTGAATTCACTAATTGTGCCAGGTCTTGCTCAATTTCATTTTTTCATGAAACACTCATACGAACATTTTTTTCTTGCTCAAAAATTCAGAGACTGTTTTTTCGGTTGTTTGCCTAAGGTTAATTATTGATGAATGTTAAGGTCAACTGCAGAAAATTCAATGTAAAATTAATCGCTTTATTTGAATTTTAGTAACACCGATAACTTTTTAGAAAAATAGATAGCCAAGAAATCGGTTATTACCTTTCATTAGTTCACATAATTTAATCATTTTTATTGATGTTTACACAGAACATTGGAATGAGCCAATACTGAGCTTTCAGATTTTATTTAAATTTTTTGTTTAAAATTTTACGCTTTTCCGATTTTTCTGCTAGCATTTGACTAAGTATAATTTTGGCTACTCCAGGTGTTTGTCACGTAAATATCGAAATCTAAAGTTTTAATGTCCTCATAGCTGATTCGGCAAATTATTAGAAAGTGCAAAGTTATTCTACAGCTGACTAGAAACAATAATTCCCAAACAAATTAATCAGTTTCCGAAACATTCAGATAAACTAAAAAAAAGTTTTTTTTTGCTTTTATTTAAAAAGAATCTTGAATAATGCTATAAAACATTAAGAAATCGTTTTAAAAATCATCCCTAAGTTAGGGATGATTTTAAAACGTAAAAAAAACTTTTTTTTAATTGTCCCTAAATTATAAGCTATATAATATTATTTTGCTTTATGCGAGTTTTAGTCATTTCACCGTTTCTTTTAGCTATTATATAAGTAGTGTACTATCCGAATTAATTTGATAGAGCCATAAATCATTCATGTGAAAACTTCGTTTTTTAAATTATGCAATTTTAAACAATTAACATTTTTAGAATTTGTTATTCAGACAATTTGCATCCAACTGCTGGCGTTAAAAAAAGATTAATTTATAAAATTTTGTAAAAAGGGAATGCATCTGCTTGAGGAGCTAAAACTTACGTTCGAAACTGCAACAAAATCAATGGTTTTCCAAAATTCGATATACAATTTGTGAATTCACCGAAGCATTCGAACGAACTAACAGTGAAAACCTTGATTTATATTTACATTTTTAAGTCATAATTTTCAATTTGTTTTTTTTTCCTGCCTAAAGTTACAATTTACCTGCTTGCTCTTGATTGAATATCATTTCTGCTACATCAACTGCCGGAAAATGTGGTGCTTGAGTATAATATTTTGAATTCCAATTGTTTTCGCTAATTACTTGGAAAGCACAACATCATTTGTGGAATTATTAGAACCCATTAGTCACAAGCAATTTAATAGTTTGTTGAAAAACTCAGACAAACCAAAAAAATTTGATTGATTTATGCAAAAGGTTTTAAAAAGAATTTAATTTTCCTATTGTAATTTGAGAATTTACGAAACAATCGAGAGAGCCAAAATTGTAATTTACATTTAAATTTTACTAAATTTCAATTTCAATTTCACTTTTATGTCTGAAATATTTGCAAAGTTTGTTCAATTTGGCTTTGGCGTTTGACACAAAATTATTACTTTAGCCATCAGAAAACGTTGAGTTATTTTTTTATTGTACAGTAACCTGAATTACGACAATGAATTAGAAAGAATTACATACATATTATAAGCATTTTGAAATATTCAGGTTAGCCGAAATTTTTATTCATTGTAAAGCGCACCATAAGCTCAGTAACTAGAAACATTTTTGCTCAAACAAATTAATTATATTTTGAAACATTCAGCCGAACCAAATTTGTTTTTGTTTGTTTTTTTGCAAATTGTTTTTTTTTCTTTTTTAATTAAAATTGTTCCCAATTGGAAATTTGATGCGTCTTTTTTAAGGCCAAAAACATTCAAAAAGGTGTTATTTCAAAGAAATTTTAAGAAAATCCTTTTTTCCTAGAAAAACGAGTTTTTCCACCAGAATTTAGCATTTATTTGGAAAATGTTAGTAACATTAGAATTAACGAAATTTTCAATTTTATTTTTTTAACAATTTGAAGATTAATATATGGAATATCACTTAAAACATGGGTTCTTTCTGAAATAATCATGAAAAAAAGGAAATATGGCGCATGAAAGACAGACAAACTCATTTTTATCATAATTTTTGAAATATTCTAAATTTTAAAAAAATATAAAAATATATTTTTGTTGGATATATATTTTTATTGAGAATTAGAAAGTTTGAGTGCTAAATGGACATTGATAGCCATCTCATCTTGTTCTGTTTGAAAAATTCATAAAACTTTCATATGAAGAAGCTAAAATACACTTTCTCATAAATTATAATTTTTGAATTTCGAAGGAATCTCTGCGTGAGAATCTCAATTATTTAGACAAATGGTGTTTTAATACAAACAATTTTAACAACATGGGAATGCAAATTCAATGAAACTTTCACATAAATTTAGAAAAATGAATTTCTTAATAACAAAAATGTTTTAAGCTGTCACTCACTTGTAAAAATGTCGCAGAATTTCAAGTGGAAATTTAAAATTCAACAGTTTTACAAACAGATTATTTAAACTTGTAGTGTCAACAATATAAGGAAAATGCATAGAATGCCATTAATAACGTAGCTTCTCTCTAACTTTGGTAAATTCATGAAACATTAAAATGGAATGACAGCCAGCGCCCGATGATACACTAAAGATTATTTGTTGCTGTGGGTGAAAATTGTCAGAACGAATAATTATTTTATATCCAAATAGTTTTTTGAAATTGCTGAAACATTTGTACAACAAAAATTTTGACTTTTCTGAATTTTTTTCAATTCCTTGCCTTATGGGAATGCATTCTCCTTAATTTATATACATTGTTTTAAACATTACATTGACGTTTAGAATTAACAAACAACCTTAGCAAACAAACTGAATCCGGAAGCCCCTTGTCCTTTTATGATTGTCATAGTTTTCCAATCATTCTATCTCCTTTCATTCACAAAATGAATCGTATTTTATATAAAATTTCAATTAGGGCGCTCGAGGCAATGAAAGCGAAACATTCCACATATTTTGGAAATTTTGTGAAACATTCAAATAATCGAATCGGTTTAAAAGCGATATTCAGGCAAGCAAAAAAAATGGAAACACAAATTCAGCTATTTGTTTTTGGCAAGTACTTATACTTGCATAAAAATCGGATTTTATTATTTTAGAAAGGCAATTGGATATAAGAAGGTATAAAAACTCTATTGAATTGGCCAACGGTCAGTTCACCACTTTGTTTCATTGAATTTATTATATTTTCCACTAGGCGATTTGGCATTGCTTAGGACTTAGGTGTTAGTCGAAAAAGCCTTTAAAAAATTAAGCGATCATTAAAAACTAATTTCAGGAAAAGCTTTTAGCAACAACTTGTACAAGAAGGAACCGATAGCGTTATTAAAATACAACCGAGTTAACTAAATATCCAAATCGCTTGAATTAAGTTTGATATTTTTTTAAACATTCGCTTAACATAACTTTCAGAAAAAAATAATAGTTTAATAGTTTTCCTTTTTAAATGGTTTCCCCACAAATATTATTCCATTCGTCGGAAGAAGAATGGAGTAATAAAACAAAAAGTTCGCCCTATGTTTATGAATGAAATACGACCAATGAAAGGAGACAAGCTAACATTACTTGCAAATTTTTGGAAACATTCAACTAACACAAATTTTGCTAAATTTTCAATAAAAATTATTGTAAGTGTTTTTTAAAAATTACACATTCGTTGGGTATTTTAGTTTTTTGCAGTAAAAGCATAACGATTGGAAGCGATTTCGAACTCATTCTCAGTCCAAAAATCAACATTCAAATTCAGCTAAGTGATTTTAGGAAGATGATACAACTACTAAAACTGTCACGCCGACGCATTGAAAATATGACACTTTACTTCAATGAGTAAACTGCTTAAAACATTCGCGTGATCCCAATTTTGACCGAATTTTCAGATTTAAAAATTTGTACTTTACAAAACTGAAAAAGTTAAAAGTTCCCCTTAAATCATGGGTTTAATATTTTAGAAGGCAATTAGATAAAAATTGGTTTATTGACTCGATGTCTTGGACAATGTTTCATTAAGTACCTTTGTATTTCTCAATTAGGTGGTTTGGCATTAATGCATACATCTCGGCTTCTAGCAGAAAAAATAGCATCGGGATTTAAAACCCCTTTTGTTTTGTTTTACGATGAAATTATTTTCTGGCAACTTCTGGGAAGACTATATCATCCTGTTTAATTCCAAAATTTAAAATTTCGCAACATTATGTAAAGGTTTTATTGGTTTGTAAAACAAACAATCAACTTATTCCTGTAATAATCCAAGTTCACTCAAGTTTCGTTAAACCTGCTATTTCTACTTTATAATTGAAATTAATTTAGCGTATTTCTTTTAAAATTTACACAATTAACGGTCTTTCTTGCTAATCGTAAAGAAACAAAGGAAAAATAACAAGGCAGAAATGGATCAAGTGCAAGTGAAATATCTGATGCGTATTGAAAATTTTGTGTAGTATTCATTTGAGCTCATTATTCTTTTCAGATATCATTCCAATTTTCAGAAGAAGAAAAAAACAATTAGCTTTCTACAACATTATTTCCTTCAAATTACAAAAGAAAGCCTCTTTTCTCTTTGAAAGGCATTTAAGGTGCCCAGTAATGAAAGCAAAGTATTTAGAAACTTTTGCTGATTAAAAACAAACCCCACCCCACCAAATTGTTTTTAAAATTCTAAACGAGAAAAATTAGGTTTAGTTAATTATCAAACGCAGTATATGTGCCGTTTGAAAAAAAAATCTTATGTTTAATGGGTGTCAGAGCAATAAAAGAGCAATAAAAGAGCAATTAAAGCAAAGACCCAGAGCAATAAAAGAAAGCATATTAACGTCAGTTGCAAATTGTTTGAAACATTCAAATAACCCTACATATTGTATTATTTGTCATAAATTCGGGGTTTTAATTTTTCACTTGTCATGACTGCTATCAAAATGATACTCAGATCAATTTCAAAGATGTGATTTTGTCAAGAACATATACAAATTAACATATACAAAGAAATTAAAAGGTACCACATTAATTAAATAAATAAAATGCATAAAACATTCGCGTGATCCCAAAATTGACCAAAATTTTCAGATTAAAAAATTCCTTTTCTTTCTGTTTTCAATTATTGCCATTGCTTTTCCACCAGTTCCAGTCACAAAATAAATCTTTTTTTTAAGAAAACTATGATTTTATAATTTTTTTGTTCTTGGGGGCTTTGAAATTTTCTTCGCGTGATTTAGAAACAATAAAAGCAGCGACTAATTCAAACAATTTCAGCTCAACCCGCAAATTGTATAAGACTTTCTGGCAAAAAATACAAAAGCCAAAAAAATGCAGTATATTTAAACAAAAATTCTAGATGCTTTTTTCCAAGCGATTTTTTCCACTACGGGACCAACGGATACGTGCTTACGGACCAGATTTGGAACATTTCTGAAACATTACTTTAACCATAGTAAAAAAATTTCCAAACTTTTATTCTTCGAAAGCAGAAATATTTTTACGTCCAGCTTGCCCTGCGTTTACAAAACTAACTGATTTCTTTCGTGGAATTAAAAAACATAATATTAACAAGGATTCGGACATCGCGAAAAAGATGTCGAAACATTTGAATAACCCAAAAGTTAGCGAAAAAAAATTCTTCAGAGCTGCGAAAGTTTGAGATGAAGATGTAAACTAAAACATGTTATTTTAGTTCGATTGAAAATTCCCCAAAAATCATTTGGTTTCAAAAAGTAAATAGTCCAGCCGATCTTTAAATAATATTGTCAGAATTGAAAATTTGTCGCAAAACAAACAACACAATAAAACGTTTGTTTTTCGTTAAACGCAGTGCATGCTTGACGTAACTTTTCAAATTTTCAAGTAATCAATAAAATGATAGAGTGAACATGTGGCCTAAGGAAATAAGGCAATATAACAAGTAATGTGAGTAAAGATGGATAAAGTGGAGGTAAAATATCTGACTCGAATTTAAAAGTTTGTGCCTCACTTAATGGTAACATACATTTTAACACCGAATTTAAAGTTTTCGAAACATGCCATTGACCCAAAATTTAGCAAATAATCCAACAGAACTGCGAAGGTTTGAGGTGAAGATCTTAAAGAAAACATACTATTTTTGTTAGATTTGCAAATTACTTAAAACATTTGTGTAAACAAAAACCGGAAGTAAATAGTACAAACTTAAAAAATTCTTAGCAGAACACAGACACA
>JAJQXH010000075.1:1765000-1812500 GCA_022343465.1 Oscheius sp. G VE-2021
AACCCCCGTGACGAATGATTTTTCGCGCCCCTGAAACTACAATAGCCACTACAAACACGTGTTGTCATTGCCCCCCCCCCCTTTTCCCTTCCTGGTTCCCTTGCGTGACTCATACTCCATTTTCTGGTTTCTGGTCCTTTGCCAAACAAGGATACAAAGAAATCGTGGCTACAATTGCTGTTTTCTTGGTTTTCTGGGTAACTGCCCCCTGAATGGGCCGTGTGACCCCGTGTCTCCAGAAGCGCGTGTGTCTGTGAGGTAATCGTCGTGGCGCCGCTATCGATCTCCTAATGAATGGGGCTTGATTCCGCGGAGAGCGCGCCCTGCTGACTAATGCTGGCCACCACCACGGCGCTGTAGTCCAGCCGAATCCTCGCCCCCCGTGTTCCCTTTTCGCCCCGCCGCCCATCGATTCATCCACGCACCACACCGGAGAGGGGCACCCTTGATATCCAGACCTCCCTTGATTTCCATCTCTTATTTACTGTTTTCCTATGGGTGGGCCATTGACTTTTGTTATGGGTGGTCCGCGGATGACCCCCCCCCCAGTGGCCAGCGGAAGGAGGGGGGGGGGGGGGGCGCTGGGGGTCAGCTTTCGATTTCCACCCGTCCGCGCACTCTTTAGAATCGCCGTTCATTTGGAACACTGATCCGCTGTTTCAATTTGTTCTTATTCTACCTTTGCTAATTTATTTTCTAGTTGGCGAAATTCATTTCCTTTTTTAAATATATTATTTAAAAATATAAATTTAAAGAAAATTAGTCGGAGAAGCCGGAAAATTGGGTACTGTAGCTTCTTATCATCGTTAGAACACGTTCCGCTGCCGGATTCACCTCATTACCCCCTTAGACTCCCCAGCCAGCTGAAACACTGTTCCGCATTCTGATTTATCTCTCTGTCTGTCTCGCTTTTCTATCTTTTTTTCTTACTTTCTCAATTTCCTTTTTAATAACAAATTAATACCAAATGGAAATTTATAGTCTTATTTTTTTAAACCTTATTTTTTGGTAGTCTTATTTTTTGAAACATGTGAATGATTTATCATCAATTGAAATTTGTTTTATTTTCGTAAAATCACTGCATAGGCGTTATAGAGGCGAATTCTAAGGTGAACTATTTTTTAGGTAGAATCTTTTTTTTTATTTATAAAAATAAATTTAAGTCTGTGTTTTATACAAATTTTAACACTATGTTATTTTTAATTTTGCACTACGTGGAATTCTCTCTCTCTTTCTTTAACATTTTTTTAAAATCCATACTAAAGGAGTCTTTGTCTTGTTTATCCTGTGTTTTTTTAGTTTTTTATTTGTTTTAAATTTTAACATTTACATTTTCATAATGAGAGGTACTTTATGTTACATTTGTCAACCTTTAATAAAAACCAAATAATTTTTTTTAAACTTTTAGTAATTTATTTAAAAACATGTGAAGTTTTCATCACCAACAAAAATAAATTTATATTTTCATAATTTCCACTGAAATTCTGACATGATTCTTCGAATTGAAAACAAAATGTAAATTTTTATTTAAAGAGCCAAAGTTTTATGGCATTAAAACACTTTTTTAAAATATTTCTTTTATACTGGCTCAAAAAATAATTGCTAGAAATAAACTATTTTTTATTTTAAAAAATAAATTTCTTTTTGCTTTTTGTATACGGAAGCTTACCAATTACATCAAAGTAATTAAATACTCTAACCTTATAAAGAGAAAAACAAGTGTAAAAAAACAAAAAAATGTTTTTTTTCTATTCATTATTTAAAAAAATAAACTTTATTTTATCTACTGTTTAAATAAAATTCAAATTTTTTTAAAAATTTATTTTTATTTAGCGGAAAAAATATATAACTTTTTTGCTTCAATGTTTCATATCAATTTTATCCCATTAGAATATTTTGTAGCGCAATGTCTCAAACCCGCACTAAAAGTTAAATTTCATTATTTTTGGATGGAATTTACATGATTTTCCGAATTTACAATACTGAATTTGTTTTTAAAAAAACGGCAGCTTACTGTTTCTCCTCATTTTTATCCCATTTTGAAAAATGTTTCATCCAGTACTACTGGTTAGCTGAATTGTATTTTAATTTTCAATCAGACTGTTTTCATACCGGAAAATTTATAATATTAAAAATTCGTTGTAATGTCCAAGTGAGAAGGCAATTTTTAAGGTTTTAATTAATTAATTTTTTTTAGTTTTTTTTAAAGTTTTTTTAAGTCAATGTTTCAGTTATTCATTGAGTAATGTGCGTTGGACGCTCTAAAGTCTGACGATGGCAGGTTTTCTGAAGAAATATAGCGCAATTTGAAAAACGCATTTCGTAAATTTTAGTTTCAAATTTTAAAACGAGAAAAAACACGGGAGAAAAGTATTTTCTCTTAAGATAAATTACTTCTTTTTTTCTCTGGACAATTTAGTTTTCTGCAAAATAAAACAAAAAGTGCCTCACTGTTTCATCTCCCTTTCAACACACCAAAACATTTTGTTGAGTACTTCTTCTTGCGCCGCGGACAGAACTATTGTATTTTTTTACCTAGATGAAAATAATATACAAAAAATGTAATAGTCGAATAAAAAGTCGGCCCATCGTTTTTTTTTTGAATTTTACAATGAATTTTACATACACACGCGAATGTTCTGTCTGCTGTCTTCGATTTCAATAGAAAATAAAAGATTTTAAGATTGCAGATTTTGTGTTAAAAAAGGTTTTTACGCTTTATCAAAAAGGAAAATGCAAAATATTTTTCTAGGAATTTTGGGTCGATGTTTCATCCTCAATTTATTCCAATTGCGTTTTTTTTCTTAGCACTGCGTGCCTCTCGGTGCTGAATGATAATAGTTCTTTTTTTTTAAAATTAAAAACGACTATTTAAAAAGTATTTATGTAAAAACAAATAAAAAACTCATAAAAGCTACATTTCCTGCTATTAGATTCGATTTTTAATGAAAAAAATTAAACCGCGGAAAAATCATTTCAGTAATTATTGTTTTATTAACTCAGATTACTTTTTATGTTCTAAAATTTTTATAAGCTTATTTTTAAACTAAAAATAATTTTAAAATTAAGAAATAAGTCACTGTTTCAATTCCACTTTAATACATTTCAATTTTAGATTATGCGTTGCGTTGTGGTCTTTTTTGATATGACTAAAAAAGAATGAAGTTGCAGCTGATTTCCCACAAACTGGCTATTTTGACCAAATTCAGTAGTGGATTACATTTTTAAAAATTTTAAAAATAAATGTACCTTTTTATTCCGACAAATAAACAACATCAAAATTGTGTTTGGCCCATGTCTAAATTAAAAGACGGTCCCCAGTTTCACATACATTTTAAATAAATTTTACATATAATTTTTCATTTATTCCATGTTAATTCCGTGAGTAAAAAATTATTGCTGTTTTTGTGTATTTTTGTTTATTTTAACAAAAAAATGATTGTTTAAATTTTTAAAAAAACATAAATCTTTGTTATTATGGGGAAATGTGTTATTAGAAGTTTTACTTTAAATTTTTTATGGTTAGTATTTTTTATTTAATTTTTTAGTTATACAAATTTTTAAAGAAGATATGTGCCACTGTTTCAACTCCATTTTAACATATTATTATTTTTCATTAGTCGGTTAAATTGGATCACTGTTTCATCCTCAATTTAATCGGAATGCGTTCTTTCCTTTTGCACTGGTTCTTTGGGAGCTAAATTATATTAAATTTTTTTCATTGTAAAACGACTATTTAAAAAGTATTTATGTGAAAACAAGTAAAAATTCATAAAAGCCACATTTCCTGCTATTTGATTCGATTTTTAATGAAAAAATTAAACCCAGGAAAAATCATTTCAGTAATTATTTTTTTCTAATTAATTTTTTTATGTTCTAACATTTTTATAAGCATACTTTTTTAACTAAAAATACTTTTAAAATTAAGAAATAAGTCACTGTTTCAATTCCATTTTAACACATTTCAATTTTAAATTAGGCGTTTCGTTGTTGACTCTTTAGATATGACTAAAAAAAGAATGAAGTAGCAGCTGATTTCCCACAAACTGGCTATTTTGACCAAATTTACTAGCGGATTACTGTATTTCTCCACCTTGTAAACAAAATTGCATTAAAACTGCTATTTTCCGCTCAGTTTGTGGAAAAGTTTCGTAAGCATTCTATTTTTAGCTTTTGGCGTTAGCTTTGTCTAATATTTCCCTATTTGACTTCCAGCGCCTTGATGAAATTGCATTTGTGAATATTCAGAATTACAAATTTAATTAAAGTGTAAGAAATCACTGTACCGTTTTATTCCGACAAATAAACAACAACAAAATTGTGTTCGTCCCATGTCTGAATTAGACGGCCCACAGTTTCACATACAGTTCAAATAAATTTCTTTTTTCCGTTTTCAAATCGTTTTCAGCAGCCTGCGGTAGTACATAATAATTTTTTTTTAAAGTCAGCTGATTGTTTTTTTTCATTTTATTGATCAAGTGTGCCACTGTTTCATCTCCATTTTAACACTTTATTATTTTTCATTAGGTACTAGGTTGTAGGCTTTTTTGATATAAATAAAAAAGAATTAAATGGCAGCTGATTTTCTTAAAATTTTGTGTGAATAAAAAATATATACACCGTTTCACAAACAGTTTAAATTAATTTGGCATTTTATTTTGCATTCACATCAGAGCCAGTATGTTACAATATCCAAAAAAACTGGTTTTACTGGTGTTTTTGTGTTATTGAAACTTCTAGTTGTTCAAATTTTAAGTCAATTTTTTTGAAGAAAAATATGTCACTGTTTCATTTTCATTTCAACTTACTTTTAAATTTTCAATAAGCACTTCTTGCTTATCCTATGACCGAAAAGAAATGACAACTGACCGTTTCACCTGCAGTTTAAATTAATTTCCCATTTAATTTTGCAGTAGTTGGAAGATAGAGAGTGAGATCAAACAGTTGATTCTCTGTTTTGTGTTTTTTTATGTTTTAATAAACAAAGGGCTTTTACTTTTTTTCTACTAAATTATAAAATATGGCACTTTCTGCAATTTAAATTAAAATTAAATTTTAATAACAAATAATTTAAGCCTTATTTTCATTTAATCTTTTCAGTCTTTCAAGAATATTGTTTTTTTAATATTTGGTTTTGAGATATTTTTTAAAAAAATTTCAAATTTCAAATCAATTATATTTTTTAATACATTTTATGTCACTGTTTCTTTTTTTATTTTAACATATTACAACTTTTCATTAGGCACTTTGTAGAACTTCGTCATTGGTGTGACTAAAAAAATGAATAGCATCTGATTTCCACAAACTTCTTTATTTGACAAAAATCATTAGTGGATTACCCTATTTTTCAAAATTGCTAAAAACTAGTAAACAAAAAGTTGATTAAAAACTATTTCCCCTATACATATTTTATTAAAATATCGGTCCACCGTTTCATCTACAGTGTAGATGAATTTCGCATTTAAAATGCATTTTTGCAATAAAAAAAAATAAAAAAATTGCAAAACCTTTAAATTGTCTCAGTAAAGTTTCACTTATAGTTTAAAGCAATTTCACATTTCGGCCTTTAGTGTATCCATGTTATTTCATTGAAAAGCTATTGTAAATTTGCAGTAATTGTGAAGTACTTAATTCATCGCAAAAAAAAATAAAACAAATTAAGAATTTCAAAGAAATTACAATTTTGGGTCACTGTTTTATCTTCTTTTTATCCAGTTAAGATATCATTTTGCACTACTCCTGATTTGATTATTCCGACAAACAAACAAAAGTTTCATTATGAAGAGTGCCATTTCCCGTTATTTGAATCGTAGTTTTTTTCAATATAGACAAAACGTGATTATTTTTTTATGTTTCGTTGACTTTTTTTATTTTTGTATTATTGTTTTAATGTCTTTATAACTTTTTAAAGCAATTTTATATCCAATTTTCGAAACAAAATCACTTTTCATAAAATGATGAAGTGTGACATTTCCAGCCAGTTGAACCGATATTCTATTTTTAAACAAAAAAAATTATGAAAACTTAGTTTTTTATAGTTAATTTTGAAGATCTTTTCAGTGAAAAAACTTTACTCATTCTGGGTTACCATTTTCAATATCTTTTGAAACTTTAATGACTCAATTTTAATATTTACTTTTTTTTGTTAATTTTAAAATTGCAAATGGTGCCACTGTTTCACAGTCATTTAATAACATTGTTTCTTCTTCATGCTCTACTTCTTTCCAAGCATCCATTTTTAAATTTAAAAAAAATTAAATGGCATTTAATTTTTACAAACTGCTTGTTTTGACTAAATATATTAATGGGGTTTTCCACTTCTAGTAAACTAAAATTTTATTAAAACATTTATTTTTTAAATTCATTTTGTGAAAACTTTTCGACAGGAGTCTATTTTTAGCGTATTCATACATCACTTTAAATTAATAAAAGTTATAAAAATTGTGATTCCCTTATATTTCAATAAAAAGTGTACCCACCGTTTCACCTAGAGTTCAAATTAATTTCACATTTAATTTTGCATTGGTTTCAGATAGCTGGTTCAAATTTAAAAATTTGTATTTTTTTCATAAATAAGTATGTCAGTGTTTCATTTTCATTTTAAAATTCTTCAACTTTTCATTAGGCACTTCCTTGAAGAAATTTAAAATTCTTGGTTACAGTAAAACAAATAAATAGAATTTGATTTCCACAAACTTCTTATGTTAACTAATTTTATTAATGGATTACTGTAAATTTTCACGTGATATGATACTCAGCCAAGCGCTAGAAGCCAAATAATGTTGAATCCATTTATATCCTATTTATAACATTTCGAAAGTGCATTTCCTCCTCCGATCACTCCAAGCAACGAGCCGTGGTTGTTTTCAAAAACAGACTTCGTACTTTTGCAAATTCGCACCGCCGTTGCGTGCAGAAAACTACAATTTTTGCATTTCAGAGGGAGCCGGCCTACCTCAATTTCTCCCAGGGCGACCAGACCCCGCCCCCCGTATATGGCCAACCCTCTGCCAGCCCCCGCGTCTAGTCCTATTTACCCAAGTTTGTGTGTCGAACTTCTTACGGCCGCCCAAGTAGGGAGGTCGCCGGTTCCAAGAAGATACGCCTAGTTTTCAAATCGATACAGTAGGTCAAAACGCGCTAAAAGCAGAGAGAAAGTCGCTTTTGATCTACTTTTGGTGTTTTGATCTATTTTAATCTACATTTGACGCATTTAAAACCACCCCAGGACACTTTTGGTCTACCTCACCTGTATTTTGATCTACTGCTGAACTTTGATCTACCTTTAGGACTTATCTTAGACGCTATTGATATACTTTTTGATCTACCTTGAGATCTTCTACCTACCATATGCGTTTTGACCTACATTTACCACGTGTTGATCTACTTGTGATATGTTTTGATCTACCATTGGTTACTGTTTTTTGATCTACCGTTGAGTTTGTGATCTACCATTGACACCTTTAATCAAGTTTCTACGTTTTTGACCTATCTGTTTTCATGTTTGATCTACCTTTTGAGACGTTTGATCTAACTTGGACACCTTAGTCAGAGGTATTTTGATCTACATTACTCCACGGTTGAGCAACTTTACGCTCATTTTAATTTTTCTTAGGCGCCCTTTGATCTACCTGAATCTTCTGATCTACCCTTATTCCTTGTTGACCTACCTTTTTATCTACCTCAATTTTTACTTTCAGAGTGATCTACCTGGTCAAGTTTTAACGCTTTTGGTCAACAAAATCTACACGTTACCATTAGTGATCAGCCTTAAACGCCACTGATCTACCTCTTCCGTCTTTTGATCTACCAATCACTTCCACTGAAAATCAAAGTATACCCCATTTCCCCCGCAGCGCAGATTGAAAACCTTCGAAATTTAAACTTTAAACCACCCTTTGCGGCAGTTTTCTTCGTCCGGTTAGCGCCAGTTTAAAGTTTTCCGTCTCGTTTGCAGCGCTGAATGCGGGAGATTGAAAAGATTTGCATTGATTCTTAGCCAGTGGCTAGGAAAGTGACTAGTTTCGACTTTAGAGAGAGACAGGGAGGGATAGAGAGAGAGAGAGAGAGAGAGAGAGAGAGAGAGAGAGAGAGAGAGGGAGAGGGAGAGAGAGAGGGAGAGAGAGAGAGAGAGAGAGAGAGAGAGAGAGAGAGAGAGGGAGAGGGAGGGAGAGAGAGAGGGAGAGAGAGAGAAAGAGAGAGAGAGAGAGAGAGAGAGAGAGTCCTCTAATTAAAAGAAAAACTACAATTTCGCCTTCCTCTTCATTATATAGGGGCATTTTTCGCGTTTTTTGCCGGGGACTGCCTGCCCCGGCGACATGACTAATTGCCCTTTCGCCCCCACACCAGTCGCACGATTTTTGACAAACTGCCGACGGGAATAGAGAGGGAGAGGGATTTTTTTAGTTCAGATCAAACATCTTTTCTCTGTGTCTCTCTGTGTCTCTCTCTCTCTCTCTTTCTCTCTGTCTCTCTCTGTCTCTCTCTGTCTCTCTCTTTCTCTTTTCTCTCTCTCTCTCTCTCTCTCTCTCTCTCTGTATATATCTCGTTCTCTCTGCCTCCTTTTTTTAAAATATATTTTACCATTTTACTATTTTTAAAACTAATTTATTCCCGTTTATCTGCTTTATTCTTGTGTTTTGGTCTCATCTTGCCTAATTAACCAATCAAAATTCCCTATTTTACCAATATTTCCTGTTCCAAATCCTATTTTACAATCATATTACCACAATTCCTACTAATAAAACCAGTGGAAATATAATCCGCCCGCGTGTGGTCATCGCCGATACGCATTCCTCCGCCGCCGACCGGTCCACTTTCGCCCAACGCCGCTTTGATAAATACGTCGTGGTTGTACGCCCTTTACGTGCGTAAAAAGGGCACGGCGTTGGAGGAAATTGTCGGTCTTTTTATCCGCTTCTTAATTCTCAGCCGGCTACATTGATCCCAACGTTCCCCGACCGCCTTCCTATTGATTTTCGATCCATAATTATTTATTTTCATTATTTATCATGATTTTAGGCTAAAAAGCGGGTATTTCGACCGTTTGGAGGCCTGAAAGGCTCGTTAGTGGATTTAGCTTCAAATTGGGCCGTTATTTCTATTTATTTTCAATTTATATTCGCTTTTTTATATTTAATAAGTTGTTTTATTCATTTAAAACACGAAAAATAGCCATTTTTGCTTGGAATTTAGCGATTTTCTATCATTTTGGTGGAGAAATTGCCAGGAGACGCCGTTTTTGCTCATTTTTTTGCGCTCCAGCTTTAAATATCACTTCAACACACTATTTATAAATAATATTTTATATTATGTTGTAAAATAGTTTTTTTCATTGTGAAAATCGATATTTCATTGAAGCTGGGTGACAAAAATCGAAGAAAGTTGATTTTCTCTAGAAAAATTGGATTTTCTCTATTTTTCTTCATTATTTTTGGATTTATATAAGATTTTTTTACCTGAAATTGTTATTGTTGTTTAAATAATGGAAAATATTGATTTTATACACAGAAAATGTGAATTTTCGTGATTTTCCCTTATTTTCCTTCGGGAAGACGACAGTTTTCTCAACTTTCTCGCTCCACAGCTCGTAAAATTCTTTATATTTAGTCCTTTTTTTTAAAATTTAGCTATGTTTGTGTAATAATTTAAACAAAAATAGTGTTTTACCTACTTTTCGCCTTGAAAATCGGTTTTTGGTGCCAGCTGAGTGGCGTAAACGCGGCAGAAATTCGCTTTTTCTTCAGATTTCTGCAGAATATTGTCATTTTTCTGCCTATTCTAGCTGTTTTATCCCGTGTTCCATCAATTTCACCGCTTTATTCAAATTCATAAGCTTAAAATCTACCATTTCCCGTGAGTTTTTGCCATTTCTTTCAATTTTTGCTCGATTTTTAGGCCCAAAATTTACTGTTTTAACGAAAACAGATCAATTTTGTATGTAAAACACCAAGAAATGATTACTTCCCACCAGAAATGGTCCAAAAATTCCCGTTTCCTTCCGGTTTGACATGTCAGACAGGTAGATCAATCAGCCAACGACGTCAAATAAACAGAGAACGTCACATAATCGGTGAACATGAATGGAGCGCAGAAAACACCGTCTCGTCGCGGAATTCCAATGATTCCGCTGAAAGGAAGCGAAGAAAAGACATTGTTTTCTTCGCAATACGCAAATTCTTTTCAATTCTTTGATGAAGAATCAATTCTTTGAGGAAAAACAACCGCGGAGACATTGAATCGCGGTGGGAAATGGGGCAAAGTCCCCGTTTTCTCGAAAAACCGCAGAAAAAGTGGCCGACTGGCGGTGTTACTAGCGATTAAACGACTAGACGAACGGTTTAACCCGTTCTGCAATCCATTTTATTCATAAAAATCGATGTTCTTAAATTTTTCACATTAAATTCAAATTTTCCAGCAGAAAATGGTGTAAAAATGAGATTTTTCATTGTTTTCCGCCAAGAAATCGGCCCAAAATTGTAAAAATTGAGAAAACTGTCATATAAGCCGGTCGTGGCGGGATCAGAAGACGAGTCCTTTAAAAATTACTGAGGCTGGCCGTTGCCACTGTTCCAAACCGGACGCCTTCAGACAGTCCTTTAAATACATACATATTTTAGAAAATTAAAGGTCTAAATACCTTTAATTGGAATCCGGAATTGACCATCTTGGCAACCAGCCAGATGTTTTTGCTAATGCTTTGATCTCAAGCCATTAAAATAAATTTAAAATGCATTTTAGTAATATTTGTGTTAAATTTAGTTTTTCATTTTACTAGTAATATTAGTAGTATGGGTAATAATAGTGTTTCCCTTGTAAAAATCATCGATATTTTAGTGCCAGCTGGGTGGCAAAAATAGATTTTTCTTAAAAATTGAAGGCAGAAGATTGATTTTCTCCCGTTAAATTGATATTTTTGTGATTTTTCTTTATTATTTTGCGATTTTCACAGAACACTTTAGGTGTTGCAACTTTGCTGTCATTAGAATCTCGCCTACAAATGCCAGTTGTCGTGACGGGGCCACTTTTGCGTCACACGGGTGCACATTCCTTGTGCTCTGCCCTCTAAACCGCTTAATTTCCTCCCCTTCCTTCAGGAAATGCCTGCAGGTAGCCTTTGTATTGGCAGCAACCCCCTCATTTTAGAATTCAGAGTACAAAAATCGGTCGATTGTAGCTCAAGTTTGGGATGTAAGGCCTTAATTCTAAAGATTATTAGGATCTAATCAGAATAAAGCGGAGGCAAGCATTAGAAGCTATGTAAGTAGCCTACGTCACTCGGTGGCAAATCCTTGCTCGGTGGCTGAGCCGGCGGCTTTATCTCCCTCGGATTTGATAATCCGGCCGGGCATCGAGCTGAAACGCGAGCAGCCTCTCGAGAGGATATTTGTACACGGAGATCCCTGCTTGCCACCAGCACCCACCTGCTTGTCATCTTTTGTTCCCTCACTTTGACACACCATTCCACTGTTTCGTTTCTCATCCCATTTTCATGTATTATCCCATTTTGCTTGACCCAAAATCGATATTTTCGTGACAGCTGAGTGGTCAAAAATCGATGAAAGTTCATTTTCTTTAATTTCGCGCGTTTCCGCAACTGGTAAAATTATTTAAATATGTATTTTTCTGTGAATATTGCAAATTTTAAGTGAAAATTTAAGCAAAAATAGTGGTTTACCTACTTTTCCCCATGAAAATCGGGGTGTTTTTGCGCCAGCCGAGTGGTAGAAACTCGGCAGAAATTCGCTTTTTTTCAGATTTCTGCCGAAATGTAATTTTTTTCTGCCTTTTCTCGCCGTTTTATCCCGCTTTTTATCAATTTCCCTGCTTTATTCAAATTTTTGATGTCAAAATCTACCATTTTCTTCGAAAATTTGAGATTTTTGCGTTTTCTGGGATTGTTAACCGATTTTTAGGCACAAAATTGGAAAATCTATCTTTTTCGTCTTTAAATTTGGATATTTAAGGAAGTCAGTTGGGGTTTGCCACACAGTTCCACTGTTTCAATGCCGTAATCTGGTAAAAATCGATATTTTGGTGACAGCTGGCTGGCAAAAAATCGAAGAAAATTGATTTTTCTACGGTTTTATTGAATTTTTCCCCATTTTTTTTGTTGCTTTTCTCAATCTTTGGTCCTCCCTTTGTGTCCTTTTGTGAGCGTCTCTTAATCAACGCGGCCTTCAATTTCCTCCCTTTTCCGCGCGAGACCACAAAAAGCGCCGGCGGAATTCGGGTTTCTTCGCCTCGAATGAGCTACGTTTCTGCTTTCCGCCCTCCAGACCACTGCTTCATTTACGCCACTTAATTACGCGATTCTGACGGTAGGAGACGAATTTCCGCTGTTCCGGACGGCAGAGCTCCGAAAATCACACGGTTTACTGTCCCTTCTGCCATTTAAGTGGAGACAGTTCCGTTTGCCGCACGGTTTTTGGTGAAAACTGCTGTTTTCCGCACGGTTTCCTCTATTTTATCAAGATAACCCGTGGATCCCTTGCAATATTCCATTTGATTTCCGATTTCCTCCCATATTTCCCAGCTTTCGCCATATTTCCTCACGGTTTGAGTACCCATAAATGGGAAAAACCAACGTCAGAGGCACGATTTTTGGTCTCTGAGACCTCAAAAACGGCCTTTTTGTTGCTCTTTTTCAGTTTTGACACAGAAAAATGTGATTTTCATGCGATTTTTGTGGAATTTACCCAAAAATATAAGAAAAATAGTGTTTTATTTGTCTAAAAATCTATGTTTTCGTGACAGCTGGGTGGCACCAAAAATCGAATAATTTTGGTTTTTCTGTGGGTAAATTAGGACGTTTGGCGATTTTTCTTCATTCTTTTTTGATTTCTCCACTATGTTATTAATTTTAATCATTATCTTGGTTAAGAAAAAGGAAAATATTGATTGTTTAGACAGAAAATACGAGTTTCCCTGATTTTTGCCTCGAAGACGCCATTTTTTCTTAATTTTATCTGTCCATAGTTTGGATAATTCTAAAAAGAATGTATTTTTCTGGACATATCCCCATTTTATGTAAATATTTGAACAAAAATAGTATTTTACCTACTTTTACCCTATGAAAATCTGTTTTTAAGTAAAAATCTGCTTAATATAAGCCCTTAACGCCCTTAAATTAACGAAACATCGATATTTTTGTGACAGCTGGGTGGCAGAAAAATCTTTAATTTCAGGCTGTTTCATGTTTTTAATTACTTACTCTCTTTTTTCCTTTGAAAGTCGGTTTTTTCGAGCCAGCTGGGTGGTAGAAACGAAGGAAAATTGGCTTTTTCTTCAGATTTTAGCGGACAATTGCCATTTTTTCTGCCTTTTAATGATCACACAAACACTCACACACGTAGACACGTACATACCCTCGCCCTTTCCCTTTCCACTCACCCGTCGGTGTCCTTTTGATTTGCCGTTTCCCGTGCCCATCGCTCAAGTCGCCGCCATCGCTGTAATCTCCCGGTTTTCAGTCCTTTTGCCATGTTTCTCTCTCTTTGAGATGTTATCTTCTCCTATTCTATTGTTCACATCACTCCAATGTTTCAGTCCGCTGGAAGGGGTTGGTCGGCCATGACCGTGGTCGCCAGCTATGGGATGGTCTTGTGCGGCAACTCGGACGAATTCAGCCAACGATACAGAGGCAGGATAGAGAAGTGAGTTTCCCCTGTGCAATATGCTAATTTCTGACCGAGAACCATGCGGCAAACTGCAATTTTTATGAAATACCGTGCACAAATTGGCATTTTCTACCCAAATCCTGCGAAAATTGCTTTTTTTGTTGCTTATTTTTTAAAATTAAAATTAATTTTTAAAATGAACCAATTATTTTAATTTTTTTATTTATAAATAAATAATGTTTCTATTTTCAGAGTCAAATTCGGAGTGCCTATCAACGAGGCCTTCGCCCATGATATTCCTGCAACTTTATTAGTGAGTTTTCTCTTTTTTTGTATTTTTTATTATAATTAAATTAAATTTTTTTTTAAATTTATTTTATTTTAAAAATTAAAATCAATATTTTCAGGTATTGTTATTGAAAGTTAATAAAGAAGGCTTTATGAAGAAGGACATCTGGAGGGCTCCGGGAAATCAGGCTCAGGTTTGTATTTTTTTATTTTATTTTTTAAATTTTTTTTGTAAAAACGTATTTTTATTGTTAAATTCAATATTTCGCACAATGTTTGGTGAAAATTGTCGAAACCCGTGCGACAAACGGCAATTTTAGTTATTTAAAGCCCTATATTCCTAATTTTTCAGGTTCGAAAGCTCTCCCACGTGATGCAGCACGGCCGCCTCGTGAACATTGCCAACTTCAGCGTCTACACTGCCGCTTCTGTAATTAAGGTACGGTAGTTTTTCCATATTTAGACCTTTAAATTCGTATTTTATACTATTAAATTTTAAATTCTATTTCAGAAGTTCCTCTCCAAGCTGCCCGGCGGTATTTTCGGCGTGGAGAACGAACAGACGCTCTTCGATTCCGTCCTCAACAACTCGGAAGCCGACAAGCAGCGACAAATTTTTTTTAGGTTCGTGTTTTGTTTTTTTTTATTTTTAGTAGATTTTTATTAGGTAAATTTGAATTTTGCCTTCAAAACCTCTCTAAAAGACCAAATTGATTGCTGACAGCCATCTGTCACGGTTTTACAGTTAGCTGCCAGCCGGCTGTCACCAATTGACTACAAGTCAGCTGGCAACAAGGAAATATTATGGTACTTTTTGAAAAGAATTATTGGTGACAGCCAGCTGGCGGGAACCTACCAGCCAGCTGTCTGAATCAGTTATAATTCTTCCTGCCAGCCGGCTTTTACTGTCACGATCCTTGAAGAAGGGGCCTATGGCTGCAAAAAAGCGGTCCTAAGCGGCCTGAGGTTCAGAAAAGCGTATTCGCGTGTCCTATGATAAAAAAGCGGACCTATCTGCTTTTTTGCTTGCTTTGATTACCAAAAGCGGCCCAATGCTGCTTTTTTTGCTGCCGAAAGCGGTTCAAAGCGGTCTAAGATTCACAAAAGCGGTCCACGGCGGCCTATGGTTGCCATAAACTTCCAGGAGCCCTATTTTTTGCTCCATCTCAATAAAAATAAATCACTTTTCCATTTATAGCCATCGGCGCACCTGTCGCTCAGTCGTTTTCCCAATGCAATATTCATTTTTTTCCATATTTGACAACCTGCCATTTCCGCCAGAATATGGCTGCCAGATGCAAATCACCGATGCATTTGTTGATTCATCTGCTGTTCGGGCGGTGTCCTCTCCCCTGTGAGTGTGTGATTTCGGCTCCAGAGCAGGCGGGCGATCGCTTGTTTGACATTGGCTATTTGCATTGGAGCGATCCTCGCAGGCCCACCGTTCCGATATCGCCCCCGACCACGCCCGTAGTCAAACGAGGGGCTGATTTCGGTCGCCTGTATTCTAATGATGGGCGCTGTACAGTACTTACGGTACTTCCGGTGGTCAACAATTCCTTCTGCCAGCCGACAGTCTCGTTGTGGGAGGACCCGGAGCGGCCTATGGTTGGCAGAAGCGGTCCAAAGAGGCTTATGGTTCCCAAATGCGGCCTAAGGGTCCCAAAAGCTGACCAAAGCTGCCTGAGGTTGCCAAAAAAGCGAAAGCGGCCTGAGGTTGCCAGAAAAAAGCGAAAACTGCCTAAGGTTGCCAGAAAAAAGCGGAAGCGACCTGAGGTTGCCAGAAAAAGCGGAAGCGGCCTGAGGTTTACCGAAAAAAGCGGAAGCGGCCTGAGGTACTCAAAACAGTCCAAAGCGGCCTGAGGTTCTTAAATGCGGAATTCAGCGGCCTGAGTTTCCCAAAAGCGACACTTTTTGGCCGATTTCTGACGCTTTTCTTATCAAATAATCCATTTCTCTCGAGAGTTTTGCCAAGAATTCCGTTCTTTACGGAAACAGTTCGCTCTTTCTCTCGCGCAGTAAGACAGGTTCTTCTATTTTCCGCCGGATTCGGCGAACGTCGGGGACTTTTACACACCGACGACAGACCGTGTCACTGCAGGAGAATTGTTGATTTGATTTGGGAGTTTCCGGCGAATTTTGAAAAAGAATTTTAAAGGCGTGGTGATTCTGGGGAGTGAATTACTGAAGAAAAAGAAAAAAAGCTATCTGGCCGCTTCTTTGGGATCTTGGCAGTCTCAGGCCGCTTTTTCGCGCTTTTTAGAATATAGGCAGTCTCATCCCACTTGATTTTCCGGAAACTTTTTGGATTCCTTATTGGTTTGGTGACTAATAGTCGTAAAAATGAGAGGTTTTGAAAGAATAACGGGGTAAAATGGAGATAAGACGGCTTCGGACAAAAGGGTTTGATAGGGAAAGGAAGGAGAAAGCTTACCAAGCTGGATAAATACAGATGACGAGGGGAAAATCTGAAAAAAACTGAAAAAGTAGATTGAAATAACGGGAAAATGAAGAAAAAAAAGAGAAAATTAGAATTTACGATTTAAAAAATGGCAATTTTCCGTAGAAATCTCTATAGAAATTGAATTTTTGCCGCGTTTCTACCACCTTTGTCACGAAAATACCCCCGATTTTTATTGGAAAAAAGTTGGTAATTCACTATTTTTTATTTAAAATTTTACATAAAAATAGCGATATTTTCAATAAAAAATACATTAATTTGAGGAAATTCAAAAATTTGATACTGTAATTAATATATAATTTCAGGATATTCTGCTCATTGCCAGTGCCTTCCCAGCATCTGCTGGTCCTCCTCTTCGGAACCTTCCGCATGGTGGCCGATTCCGCCGACGCCTACAACACAAAAATGACGCCGAATGCCATCGCCATCTCGGTGGCTCCCTCATTATTCCACTCCTGCATACACGACGGGAGACAGGTTAGATTTCCTTTTTTTTCTTTTTTTTTCCTATTTTTCAGTGAAAAAAATGAAGTTTTCCGTCAAAAAATCGAAATTTCCCTTCTAAACGGTCAAAATGAGGGCAAATGGTTCATGTAAAATTAGAAAATTAGAATTTTGCCCTTGACGCCTCTCTTTTAGTGAAGTTCATTACTGACAGTCGGTTGTCACACATTTGGAAAAAAGCGGTCCAACCAAAGGCTTTGGTTGCCAAAAAAGCGGCCGTCCTTTAGTTTGGAAAAAGCGGCCTTTGGTTGCAAAAAAAGCGGCCTCCTGTTCCTAGCAAGCGGTCCCAGGCGGCCTGAGGATGCCGAAAGCGTTCAAAGGCAGCTTTTGCAAAAGGCCAAAATATTTTTTCATTTAATGGATTTTCCCCAATTTTAATTTTAAAAAATCGACTTTTTCAATTAAAAAAACTCAATTTCAGTGAGTTTTTCAATTTTAAAAATAAATTAAAGTCGACTTTTCAATTTAAGTCAATTTTTCACAAGTTTATTTTTCAATTTTTAAAATGAATTTAAGTCGATTTTTTAATTTCAAAAATCCATTTCCCCCTAAAATTAGCATTTTAGGCCAAGCTGGAAGACGTGCAACGCTTCAAACTGGCCTCCCAGGTGGTGCAATTCGTGATCACCTCCTTCGGCCACACGAATCTCTTCCCCCGCGAGTGCTATGAATTCTACGCCAGAATCACCGGAAGGACGTTACGGGTCGACGAGAACTGGCATTTCTCCTTCCAATATCCCTCAAGTGAGTCTTACGATTGAGAGATTTTTGGAGGTTTCCGGTAGAAAAACAGGCACCAACCAGGGATTCTAAATTGAAAAACAAAAAAAACCATCGAAAAGTGAGAAAAAAGAGAAATCTATCGAAAAATTGGATTTTTGCGGTATTTTTTTTAAAACTAAAATTGTTAAAATTAGGATTTCACTTACTACTTTTAGTTTTTATTTATTTATAATTTGATATAAATTTATATGCTGAATAATTTAATGTAATTAAATTTAAATCATTTTTTTTAATTTTAGGTTTTTTTTGTTACAACAGGCACGTTATTTAATTTTTTTTACCCGGATTAATTTGATTTTTTAAAAAATCTTTTGAATTTTAAATATTTTTAATTAACAAGTTTTGTTAATAATTGTTTGTATAATTGTTTTAAAAATTAAGAAATACCTTAAAAACCCAATTTTTCGATAGATTTCTCTCTTTTTTCTTTATTTCTTTATTTATAATTTATATTTTGTAAAAAAAAAGAAAATTATTTCAAAAAAAATTTCAGTTATTTAAAAACCCCTGGTTGGTGCCCTAGGGCCACTCTAGTTTGCTTCCGCCACACACACACACGAACACACGTTTTCCTCCTTTTCTTTCTTTCTTTTTCCCTCTCTTTCTCTCTCCTTGTCCTCCTCACCTTGTCTCGCACGGTAGGCACCGGTCTTCCACCCCCGTTTTTCCCTTTTTCGGTGGTTTTTCCCAAAAATTTCCCATTTTTCACTGAAAATTCGAGATTTTTCATCATTTTTCCACCCAAAAAACGAGTTTTCCTCTCAAAATTCCAATTTTCCTGGATAAAAATTGGCTTCTCCCCTGTCGCGTAGTATGTGCTCTGTGTTTTGTTCGTTGTTGTCGCATGACTCCTGTGGTTGTGGTGGTTGAGTTTCCTCCTTTTCAGATTGATCCTCTACCTCTTTTCTTCCTAATTTCACTATTGCACTGTATTATAATTTCTCGTGGTTTGGATTGAATTTAACACAATCGGGGGACCTCTCGTCCCGCCTCTGCATGTGAGTCCGCCCTTTCACTTCTCACTCACGCCTTTATGTTCACTTCTTCTGTCTCATTTGAATACAGAGATGGCAAAGGGCCAAAGGAGGGAGGGAGATGGGCATTTCCGAACATTTTAATCGATTTTCAGAAATTTTACAGTATATTTTTTAAAAAAAGTTTCTTTTAGTCATTTAAAAAGTAAAACACTTAAAAATTATTAATTACAAAAACATTTTGTTGTAAAAATTGTATTTAAATTTTAAAACTATTTTTAAATTCTCCTTCTGCAAAAACCGTCTTAACAATTATAATGACGAAGATAGATTTTAAATCGTTGACGAAACAATTAGGTAATTTTCATTAAAATTAAAAAAGTTTAGCCAAAAATCGAATTGTTTTTAAAAATAAACTCCATACGTAGCATATTGGCATTCGTTTCACATCAAATTTTAAATGCATATTTTTAAATTTCAAATAAATAAATTTTTTTTAAATTAAAAATTTTTTTTTTAAATTTCAAATAAATAAATTTTTAATTTTCAAACCCCGAATTGCTATTCTAAAATTGATATTTTTTCCCTTTTTTAATAAAAAAAATTTATTTATTTATTTTAAAACATCTGAAACTAAATAATCCAAAAAGCCTTTTTAAAGTAAAAATGTCAGTTTTTTAATATAAATTTGTTTAATGAAAAAAGTTATTTAATTTATAAAAATATTTTCTTTTTGATTATTTCTTTATTAATTTGTTTCACATTTTAAATTCAAAAATTAACCGTAATTATATTTTTTTAATATTTTCACGTTTTCCTAGCATCCACGCTTTCGTGAGCTTATCCCCTCATATTTGCATTTTCTACGAATTAGCACGAACAAAAAAATTTTTCATTTAAAAATATAATAAATTTAAAAATACTTTTTTAATAAAAAAAACTTAAAATTTTAAACAAATTTCATTTTTCGAATTTCCACTCATTTTTTTCATGCGACGAAAAACTACGTACCATATACTCGAAAAAATTAAAAACTGAAAAATTCTTTGTTTTAATTTTTAGAAAAAATTTTTAATGGAAAAAATGTTTTAAAAATTCATAAAAGTAGGATAAATTTTAAAATTTAAAAAAAATGTTAAAATCAGCATATTGAACACGGAAATGTCCCTCTCCCCTCCCTCCCCCCTCTCTCATCTCAACTCTCTCCGTTTAACTCGCTCTGCCGTGGAAGTTCGGTGTGGTTCAGATCTCTCCTCGCCGGCCTTCTCCGAGATGGCTGCCAAGTGTGCCGGTGCCTACTCCCTCGCCGCCCTCCACCTCGAACCGGACCCCTCTCCCCCGGTGGTCCCTTCCCGGGTGGTCCAGCGGACGGGCTCCCTCCACCGCCACCCACTCGCCCACACCGCCGACCACCCAAAGAGGGCCATCACCGCCGCCCCGGACGTCGTCGACCTGAAACAGTCCATCAGCTGCGATTTCTAAGGCCGCCCTGCCGCTTTGGGGTCCCCCAAGCGGCCTTCGTTTGCTTCTCCCAGCGGTTCCCCAAAAGGGCTCGCAATATGCAAGTGAGGGCCGCTTGGCGGTCCTGGAGGTGTCCGAAGGCCACCGATCTCGGTTACACCACGCTTTCACCCCCTCTTTCTCTCTCGTTGCCTTATCTCTCATTTCTCAAGCTGAGGTTTCTGAGGCCTCGGCTTCCATTCTCGGGTGATTTTTTGTGTGTAAAATTCTGATTTTTGTGTGTGAAAATTTGTTTTCTGAGTGAGAATCCTCGAAAAAGCTTCGTTTGTTTGTTTGTTTTCTCATTTTGCACGTTTGTCTGCCGTTTCGTTTAACTATACGACTCTTTTCGCTCTTGTGTTTGTGGTTTAATTCACTCGGCAGGCAGGAAAATGAGAGATTTCGAGGGAAAATGGAATTGTGTGGCTGAAAATACGGGAAAATGGTTTTTTTTTCCTTGCGAAAAGCGCAGAAATCGGTTTTTTTTTTTTGCAAAAAAAGCGGAAAAATTACATTTCCGGCTGGCAGCAACTGAAAAATTGTAGTTTGATCATGTTTTTTTTTCAAATCTTGTAAAATCACAGAAATTTGAATTTTACACCGTTAAAATGGCAAAAAATTGACTAAAATTCGAAAAATCAGTGCCAGCCGGGTGTCACCACCCCCTCTCTTCCTGCCAGCTTCTCCTCCTCCTCTCTCATAATACCGTGTATTTTCAAACAAATAATAATTCCCACCCACCCGATCACTCTCTCTAACTTGAAGATGATTGACTTTACGTGTAACTGTTGTGTTGTATTCTAATTTCTTACATGATTTACATTTGCATATTGCATCATAAAACTCTCGTGTCACCGTGTGTGTTTGAGGCGGAAGCGGCCTTTATAATGGGCTTTTCAACCCAAACTAAATGGTGTTTTTGAGCCCAGAAAAGGGGATTTTTCAGTTTTTTCCATAGAAAAAAGAGAAAGAAAATTTGAATAAAGGGAAGGAAAGTGGATCCTTCAGAGTTCTTCTCCCATCATCCGGAGGTCGTCGTATTCGATGGGGAACCGCCCTGTTCCTCCCAGCAGAGCCAGTGCCTGCCCGCGGCCAGGCTCAGCAATCGACTGAGCAGCAGTGTCGGAGAGGTCAGTTCGCCTGAACTTTTATTAACTTTCTATTTTTATTTAAATTTTTTAATTAACTTCAATCAATTTTTCTTTATTCGAAAGTTAAGATCATCATTTGACTATGGAATGGAGTAAAATACACCCAAATGGTTGAAATCAGTTTAAATATTCCAACAATGGTAGTTTTTTTATATTTTAAAACTTTCTATTTTTTATTTTTCTTTCTTAATTTAAGTTTTTAAATTATCAAATGTATCTACGCAATGGAGGGGCAATTGTTGAAATCGGTAGAAGTATCAAATATAAGAAAAACGAAATAAACGACGGAAAATCGAGAAAAATCAACAACGGATGGATTTTTCTACAGAAGAACTTTGGAACACCGTATCATATAAGAACAATAGGATTGATCAACCAAGGAAAACCCCAAGAAAAAGAAAAATTGAAAAAGTGTTTTTAAATTTTTAGATTTTTCTTATTTTCTATTTTACTTTTAATCGATTTTTTTTGACAAATTTAAAATTTCATTTTCTCTGACAAGGTTAAAATGATCTGCAGACACGTCCAAGTAGATATGAGAGGGTTCCGCATCGGAAATTCGTTTCGGTCCCATAAATTACCAACCACACTACCAAGGTTCGAGCCCGGTCGGTGCACTTCTTTTTTATCCAATTTTATTAAGCCTGACGTTGTCATAAAAAATCGGCCTGAGGTCGTAATAAAAAGCGGAAAGCGGCCTGAGGTTGCCGGAAAAGGTTGCTTTTTTGAATTCACATCAAACACCAGATTACCCGTACTTCAATTATTTCATCGAAAACTCATTCTCCAAAACAACTCCCCAATTACGTTTATAGTGTACGCTGTTTTCCGAACCGATTCCATTTCCGCCGCCGAAAACAGGTTCTTTGACGTTTTTACGTTGACGTTATACGGTCTATTTTGACGATCTACCACCGTGCACTCCAAACAATTAATAATTTGTTTCACCAGAACTCGTTGGACATTGACAAAATGGGGTTTTAGGGACTGACACATTAAAAAAAATGATTTTAGGGGAAAAACAGTTTAAATAAAAAATCCGCGTCAAATTCCCTTCAAACATTAAGGTCAATGCCGGTCAAATTATCAGCCAAACGACCAGGGTTCGATCCCCGCCGGTGCCCATTTTAACTGAAATACGCAACATGTCGTCGGACTGAAAATGTTATCTGCCTTCAGCTTTGAATTTTTTTAAATATTTGTTTTCTTACTATTTGTTTAATTAAAAAAACAAGTGTTTAAAAAAAATTAAAATCAAAAAAACATTCTGTCACCCACACGACCATGGTTCGATCCCAATCGGGTGCATTAATTTTTCACTCTTTGTCATTAACGTTTGCTTCTATTGAATTTTAATTTCAAGCATATGCACGCTATTTTGAATAGTTTAAAATTTAAAAAAAAAGAGAAAAACAACAAAAGGTGAAATTGTTTGCGATATTTCCGAAAATACATTACATTTTTATTTTTTTAAAGTTGAATTTTTTGAAAATGGTTGCTAAATTAGTTTTTTTAAAAAAATAAAATCTCCTCTTTTGAAGTTGGAAATTGGATAAATTAAGGGGTTATGCAGTTGATTCCGGTTCGAGGCAGCCGGCTGTCTCTAATTTTTCTGTTACCAACGATCTTCCAGTTTTTAAAATTACTGAAAATTGAATTTTACGCCATTAAAATCTCCTGAAATTTGAATTTTACGCCTTATAAAGCCTGAAAATACCCATTTTTACCCCTATTTTTCCAGGTTCTGCACGAGACGAGTGACGTAGATGACCACCTGGAGTTGGAGGTCCTCCGTCCCCTCACCGCTTGTGGTGGAGACGCCGGCCGATCGCTCTCCTGTCTGGATTGGGTCCACGAGAACCAGGCGAGGAGGATGAAGAGCCGAAGTGACTGGTTCCTCTCCCCTTTCAAGGAGAACAAAACCACCAAAACATCGAAATCCATCGATTTCGTGGGAGCATCGAAGACGTGGAGTTGCAGGGAGAACGAACCACTGCTCGCCAATGAGGTGCGAGAAATTGGAATTTTGCGCACGGTTTTGGCAGAAATTACCATTTTCCGCGCGGTCTTTGCTACAAATTGCCATTTGCCGCACACTTTTCCACAGTTTTCGTTGCAGGAACTCCCGGAATGCGACGAACCGCAGCCGAAAGCATCTCCTCCGTCGGCCAAGACGTCTTCCCCGGAAAAGAAGGAAAGACCGCCGCTTGTGGACAGGAAGAATTCGCTCAAGGAGAAGAATTCCAGGCAGAATCAGGCGGTGAGAGAGATTTCTCTGCGTCTCTAACCGCTTTTGGCGGGTAAAAGCCGCTTTTTGGCAACCAATGGCCGCTTTTCGGCGACCAAAAGCCGCTTTTTGGCAATCAAAGGCCGTTTTACCTCCTTTTTTTCAGCGTCTGGCCGGCGGATCCCCAGTCAACATCTCCGGTTTCTCCGTCACCGCCCAGTCCTCTCCCTCCACCGCCATCACCCGTCGCCGATCCTGGCGCATGCGCTGCACCGACGCCGCAGGAGCCTCCAAAACGGTAATTTTATTGATTTTTCTTTCTTTTTTTTCTATATTTTTGCCAGTTTTAACCTTAGAAAACGTGATTTTTCGCGTTTTTTTTCCAAGAGAAACAGAGAATCTTCATTTTTTGCCGAAAAAAGAAGAAATTTCAATATTGCAACGGAAAACCCGAAAAAAGGAGAAATTGCTGTGTTTTAAACAGTTATAACCTGTTTTAAACGTGATTTTTGGCTTTTTACCACCAGAAAAACGGAGAATCTTCAATTTTCCACCGAAAAACGGAGAAATTTGCATATTGCAACGTTAAAAAATACTATTTATTGCTTTTTCTACCTTGATTTTTGTTTGTGTTCCAGAAAAAAAGGACCATCTTCACTGTTCCGCCGAAAACCCGAAGATATTTGATTATTGCAGCGATTTCGTTTTTTTTTCTCTATAGTTTTACCTTTAAAAATGTGATTTTTAGCATTTCACCACTTGAAAAACGGAGAATCTTCAATTTTCCCCGAAAAACGGAGAACTTTGCACATTGCAACTGAAACAAATTAGCATATTCCAGCACTCTTTGGATTCTCCGTACCATCCGGACGACGAGGCGGCCAAGAGCGACTGGAAGGGAACGGGCAGTGCAGAAGACGTTCCGCCGAAGAGACGCAGTTTGAAGAAGAAACACACGGCTCTCTTTTAAAGTGAGGGAAATAGAGATAATTAGAATTTTGAGTAAGAATCACGAGTTTTCGAGAGAAAATCTCGTTTTTTCCGAAGAAAAATGGGCAATTTTGAGGTATTTTAGGCTAAGGGGCCGTTTGGCGGTCTTTAGGCGGCCTGAGGTTTCCAGAAAAAGCGGATGCGGCCTGAGGTTGGAAGAAAAAGCGGAAAGCGGCCTGAGGTTGCAATAAATAGAAAGCGGCCTGAGGTTGGTAGAAAAAGCGGAAAGCGGCCTGAGGTCGCCAAAAAACGGAAAGCGGTCTGAGGTCGCCCAAAAAGCGGAAGCGGCCTGAGGTTGCCAGAAAAGCGGAAGCGGCCTGAGGTCGCCCAAAAAGCGGAAAGCGGCCTGAGGTTGCCAAAAAAGCGGAAGCGGCCTTTTCTAACTTTTTTCTAACTAAACTCTTTTCTTTCCAGGACCCGCCGGCCACCTTCGTCATCATCCCAAATTAGCATACAGCCCTCCCATCTCGTCATATACCCCCATTTTCTATGCATTTCTTTCCCCGCTCAGGAAGTCAGCTTGCCCCCCGCAGATGTAATCACACGCTGATCCCACACGTCCTCACGTGCACACGTACACATCATCTCCCCTTTCTATGTATCCACTTCGCACTTTCTTCGCCAACGGTTGTGCATTCTCCACGTCTTTCATTCGTCTTACAGAAGCCCATTATCCACCACATTTCATAATTGTGATTGTCACTTTCACTTGCGTCCCATTGTTTCTCTGTCGTTTAAGAGGGGCTCATTCACTCCCGCCATTGGTTTTCAGCGCTTAATATCCACACTTCAGTTGGACATATTGAATAAATTATTGAATTATTCTTCTTTTTTTGGAAGAAAATTGGTTTATGGCACGATAACTCCCTGAACTTCATGGATGAAATTCAAATTTCCATATTTTTATTCGATTTTTTATTTTAGTGTATATAATTAATTCTTTTAAATTTACTAATTAATTCAAATAAAAAAGCATTTTATAAGATTTTTGTTATAACATTTTAATATTTGAAATTAATATTTTAAAAAATATAGTTATTAATTTAAAAAGTGAAGTTTTAACTGTTGGTTAAGTTTTTTTAATAAATTAAATTTTTTTGCATTTTGCATAATAATTTTTTTTAAATATTTATTAATCCATTTACATTTAGATAAAATTAATTATTGCTAGTTTTTTGCTTTTAATTTTTGTTTTTAAAATTTCTTACGGCACGATAAATCAATTAGTTTATTTTAATAAATTTAATATATAAGATTTATTTTGTGTGTTTCACCTTAAAGCCGCAAATTAGCACGAGAACTTGCTCAAATTGATTTTTAAAATGATTTTGTATAGAATTGATTTTTTTTTTAAATTTGTATTTTTAAAATTGAAATTTGGTTTATGTCACGAAAATTCCCTGAAATTGATGGTTGTTTCAATAAATTTAATTTTATAAAGTGATTTTTTTTAAAATTTCGTATATAAAATTTAAAATTTTAATTAAGAAAACGGAATTTTAGAGCTCAGCCATGACAAGGAAGTGGGTGGAGGTCGAGGCGCCGGCGAACATCGCCCTCATCAAGTACTGGGGAAAGAGGGATGAGGTCTGGTTTTAATTAGAATAATGAGAAGAAAACGGGTTAGAGACGCAGAGGAAAAGGCGAGAGTCAGAGAAGCAGAGCGGGTAGAGGAAAGGTTAGAGTCGCGATAATGACGATTATATCAAATTTTCGACATTTTCGTGCTAACGCCATTTTGCGTACTTTCATAATTAATTACCGTACCCTTCAATTAAAGCCCATTTTCCTGCAATTTACGTATTTTCTTAAATACCGTACTCCCTCCCATCTATTAATAGCCGCAGTTCCGCGTGTTGCAGAAAACATTGCAGAAAACCGACGAAAACAAGGCGATTGGCCCCATTGGCTGAGGTGAATTACGGGGGGATAAGTGTGCTGCCAGCCAGCTGTCAGCAAAGGCTATTGTGACAGCCAGCTGGCTGAATGACTGCCTCGTCTGGTAAACAAACACGTAGCAGTATAAACTAAGGGATTCTCAAGGAAGTTTTGGAGGTTTCGGAGGGAAAATGGGGATTTTGGAAGAAATTGCCGTTTACCGCACGGTTTTCGGTAGGAGTTGCAATTTGCCGCATGGTTTTTGGTAGACATTCCCATTGTTTTCCTATTGGTTGCACAAAAGCGGCTTTATTCTTCAGAAAACAGTTTGGGCGGCCTTTGAGTGCCAAAAAGCGGCCTTTGGGTGCCAAAAATCAATTTTTGTTTCCTTCAAAAAAGCGGTTCAAGCGGCCTTTGGTTGCCAAAATGCGGTCATTGGTTGTCAAAAAGCGGCTTATGGTTACCAGAAAGCAGTTTTTAATCTATTTTTGGTGTAATATTCTAATTAAGCTATGTTCAGGAGCTGATTCTGCCTCTGAACGACTCTCTCTCCCTCTCTGTGAGCAATCTGCGGGCGAAGACACGGGTCGAAGTGGTGGAAAGGAGTGAGAAGGATGCAATTAGCATAAATGGAAAGGAGGTCGAGAGGGTCAAGAGATCCAGGTTTCAGAAGGCATTCGACGTCAGTTCTCTCTCTCTCTCTCTCTCTCTCTCTCTCTCTTTCTATCTCTCTCTCTTTCTCTCTCTCTGTCTCTCTCTCTCTCTAACTCTCTCTCTATTTCAGGAGGTCCGTCGTCTCCTCCGCAAGCGAAAGCACTCTGCCAATGGTGACTGCAACCCCCCTTCCGTCTCCTTCCTCGTCTCCTCCACCACCAATTTCCCCGTGGCTGCCGGGTTGGCCAGTTCCGCTGCCGGTTTCGCTGCCATCGCCTTCGCCATGGGCCGGTTGTTTGAATTCGGCGAGGCCGACGTGTCGAGAATTGCGAGGATCGGGTCGGGAAGTGCCTGCAGGAGTGTGGGAGAGGGACTGGTTCATTGGCATGCGGGAGAGGATTCCGCAGGGATGGACTGTGTTTCGGAGGTTAGGGAGAGAGAGAGAGAGATAAAGAGAGGGAGAGTATCAGGAAGTGCCAGTTAGACAGGGAGAGACGCAGCGGATCGGACGAATGACGGTTAGAGACGCAGACGGAGCGACAGATGGATAGAGACGCAGATAGTTGTAGCCGATAAACGGGGTTACATAGTGAGAGACGCAGAGAAGCAGAGTCAGACAGTGAAATAACCAGGCAGACAGTTAGAGACGCAGAGACAGGACAGTCGGAGCCGGAAAGAGTAAACCGGGTCAGAGACGCAGATACAAGGGTAGAGACGCAGCTTGCCAGAGTCAGAGACGCAGAGAAAAAGGTCAGAGCGGTCTTGCGTTTTTTGAATGAGGGTACCGCTTTTGGGTAACAAAAGGCCGCTTTTTCGGCAACCACAGGCCTCTTCTTCAACGAGGCTACCAACCATAGACCGATTGACCTGGTTTTTGGGTATTAAAAGCCGCATTTAGGCAACAATAGGCAGCTTGTGTGAAATAAAAGCCGCGTTTTGGCAACCGAGGGCCGCTTGAACTGCTTTTTGGCAATTAAATGCCGCATTTTGACAACAAAAAACTGCTTTTGGGCAACTGAAGACCGCTTGAACTGATTTTTTTGTGAAATAAAAGCCGCTTTTTTTGGCAACCAAAGGCCGCTTTTTGGTAACCAACGGCCGCTTTTTTGGAAACCATAAGCCCCTTGACCTTTTTTGGCAGTTAAAAGCTGCTTTTTGGCAACCATAGTACGCTTTGCCTGATTTTTGTCAATTAAAAGCGGCTTGTTTCCCATTGAAAGCCGCTTTTGGCAATTAAATTCCGCTTTTTGTCATTCAGAGGCCGCTTTTGTCAATCTAAGGCCGCTGGACCTGCTTCTTTGGTAAGAGACGTTGAGAGAATTGGTCAGAGACGCAGACACAGGATAAGCATGGTTAGAGACGCAGAGAGGAAACGTTAGAGACGCAAAGGAACAGGTTCACAGACGTTAATAGACAGGGTTAGATACACAGATGCAGAGAGTCACGTATCAGAGACGCGGGTTAGAGACGCAGTGGTAGATGCACAGGGTCAGAGACACAAATAAACAGGGTCAGAGATGCAGAGGAAGAGGACCAGAAAAGATAGAGATAGAGGGAGAGAGAGAGAGATTTAAAGAGACCCAGACTACCAGACAATCTCCCTCATTTCAGTCTCTCTTCCCCCACTCTCACTGGCCGGAGCTTCGCGCTGTCATCCTGGTGATGAACGAGAACGAGAAGGAAACCAGCAGCACCATCGGCATGCGAAATACCGTCGAAACCAGCGCCCTTCTGAAGCACCGCGTTGGAGTCGTCGTCCCCGAAAGGGTCGAAAAGTCCGTTTTTCCCTTCCAATATGCTAATTTCAAGCGCAAAATTCAAATTCAGACTCAAAATTCCTAATTTTAGGCCCAAAATTCCTAATTTAGGCTCAAAAATCACCAATTTCATGTTTTTTGCTCCCAATATGCTAATTTTCTGCTCAAAATTCAAATTTCAGGCTGAAACTCGCCTTCGAGGCCCGCGACTTCCCCTCGCTCGCCGAGATCATCATGGCCGATAGCAACCAATTCCACGCCGTTTGCATGGACACAATGCCTCCGCTCAGGGTGGGCTCATTAGAATACTGTAGAGTTCTGTAATCTTACAGTACATGACGGATGCGTCGTGGGAGGTCGTTCGATTCGTGCACGAATTCAACAAGGAGGGAGTGAAAGCGGCCTACACTTTCGATGCGGGACCCAATGCGTGTATTTTTCTGAAGGAGGTACGGTAGTCTCTGTGTCTCTAGCTGTCTGACCCTCTGCGTTTCTAACCGTCTAACTGACTCTGCGTCTCTAACTGTATCTGCGTCTCTGACTTTCTAACTCTCTAACCGGCTCTTCGTCTCTAACTGTCTGCAACACTGACTATCTAACTCATTTTGCGTCTCTGACTCTCTAACTCACTCTGCGTCTCTAACTGACTATGCGTCTCTAACCGCCGGCGTCTCTGACCGTCTAAGTCTAACCTTCTATGTATATGTCTGCGTCTCTAATCATCTGTGTCTGACTGTTTAACGGAATCGCGTATCTGACTGTCTGCCTTTCTGCGTCTCTAACCGACATTCTGCGTGTCTACCTGTCTGAATCTGCATCTCTGACTGTCTGACTGACTCTATGTCTCTAACCGTCTGCGCCTCTCTCTCTCTCTCTCTCTCTCTCTCTCTCTCTAACCCTCTCATTTCAGGCCGATCTCCCCTCCTTCCTCTCCGCCGTCTGTGATCGTTTCCCAGTCCCCCAGGAGCCCCTCTCCCGTCTCATTGAAGAAGGTCTTCTGCCGAAAGAAGCCTCCAAGCCCTCCTCGGATTCCCCCGCTATGATCAAGAATGTGATCGTCAGCCGAGTGGGAGAGGGTCCCTGCGTCATCGCCTCCTCTTCCAGCTGAATTCTGGACTGATTTTAGACGTTTACGAGTTGATTTTGTTGTTGTTTTTATAGGTTATGAAGGTATTTATGGATGTTGTTAGAGAAAGAGAGAGAGAGAGAGAGAGAGGAAACACCTCATTTAGGCATAGAGTCCAGCAAACCGCAGCATAAAGCGGCCTGAGGTTGCCTGAAAAAGCAGAAGGCGGCTTGAGGTCAGTAGACAAAGCGGCCGGAGATTGCCATAAAAAGCGGAAGCGGCCTGAGGTTGCTATAAAAAGCGGAAACCGTACTTATATTTGCCTTGGTAAACCTTTCGCTAAACCTAGTTCTTGGAAAAATTCTAATTCGTGCCAAAATTATGATGTTGAAGTTAGAAATTCGAACTTCGACATCATAATTTTGGCACAAATTAGAATTTTTCCAAGAACTAGGATTGGCAACAACTATATGTATGTTGTTGTACTTGTCAAGAGCTATCGAAATCATTAATTAATTTTTAATTTTGTTCTTTTTTCGAAAACAAATTACAGTAATCCAGGTTCAGCTACCGTAACCCGAAACCAAAAATTCATTCGTTCCTAATTGTACTGTTTTTCTACGCTTGGAACACGTGCGTTAAATGGAATGAACACTAATTTGTTGTATCTGGGCAAAAAAAAACTATATACCCTGTACCCGTCGAGCTTCTATCAGCAGCGTCCCATTGATAAGTAATCTGAAAAGCCAAAATCGGCAAAATAATACCGATCTGGCCCAAAAAAACATAGAAGAGGCCCAAAATTGAATCTTGGAAACCCTCGTTCTCTGCGAATACGCATTTTTGAAAGTTCAATTTTAAAAGGAAAACTTAATATAATATGTAAATTGAGTGTTTGAAATTGTATGAAGTTTGGCTGAAAAACTGAAATTTCCCATTTCGACATATAGAGAAAATCAAGGAAATTTCATACAATTTCAAAAACTCAATTTTATGTTAAACTAAGTATTCCTTTTAAATTATAATTTGTAAAAATGCGTATTCGCAGAGAGCGAGACTTTGCAAGTTGTTCGCAAGACGAAGATCGAGGTTTTGCCCCCCAACCGCGCTCCACTGCTAACGACAGTCCTTTAACAAACGAAGGAAAAACAGCGGCTCAGCTGAAACAACTTGCTAAATTTTATGAAATCTAATTTGTTGTAAAAAACATTTATTTTTTTGAGAAAAAAATTTTAAAAAAAGAGAAAAATAGATATTAAAAATATTATTCAAAAAATAAATTTTCCGATAGAAATAAGCAATCTTGAGCGAACTATAACCTGGAAAAATTCACAAAAAATTGCAATTTTTTGTTTCAAATGGGTGGGTGCGGTCTCTTTTTCTTTTTTCGGAAAAATTACAGTATTCCAGGTTCAGCTACCGTAAACCAAAAATTCATTCGGTCCTAAATTTACTGTTTTTCTACGCTTGGAACTTAGATGGAATAAACACTATTTTATTTTTTCGGCGCAAAAAACGATCTACCCTGCGCCCGCTTCTCTCAGCGGCGTCCGACAGATGAGTAACCTGAAAAGCCAAGATCAGCAGAGAAGAATCCCTATCTTATCTCTGGACTCCTGTCTTTAAATAGGCTAAAAATAGGGTTATTATCACTTCGGCATGAAGCCCCTTCTCCTTCTAACCCTCTTTCCTCTTCTCTTGTTCGCGGCTCCAGTTGCCGATGGTAGGAAAGTTGGCTAATTTTTTTAAGCAGATGTTCTGTCTCAGATCCCAATGCAAAGGCAGTCGACGCTTGCAAAACTGTCAACAAACAGCTGGAACTCTCTGCCAATGCGGTTCCCTACGTCCCACTCCTCAATTGGGGTTACCACATGGCGATGTATGAAGTTGGATTTATCAGAAAGATGCATCTAAGAGAAGGTACAGAATCACATTAGGTTTAAAGGGACCGTCAGGGGCCTTTTATTAACAAATTATTAACGTTATTTCCTTTTCAAGTGTTTTCACCTAAAGAAAATATTGATTTTCAGTGAGTTTCAGTTGAACAAGTTCTGCCGTTTGCCGCATAGAAAAGTTGGCGCAGAGCCAAACCTGCCGCGTGCCGCATACTTTTGTGTAAACAGCGCGCGAAGGCCTTTGTGAAAAAAATTTGCTGGAAGCCGTTTGAAAAATGAGTTCAAATGGAAAATTAACTATTTATAGTTTATCTGGAAATTTGAACAAAATCTAATACCGAAACTTAAATTTGAAAAATATGAGAAAAAATTTTTTTTTGAAATTTTTGTTGACATTGAAAAGTTGAAATTTTTCAAACCAATTTAAATTTCGACTAAAAGTTTAAAGTAATATTTAAAATTAAAATTAGGATTTTAAAATCTTGTGGTCCCACAGCGAAAAAGCGCCAGATTAAGTAATAAAATGCGTTATCAACAGCATTTCGCAACCCAACTTGACATGTTAATAGTGGGGTCTCAGCGATGAAATTTTAAATGCTTTGGGTCCTGCAGCGCAAGCGTGCCAGATTGTAATTTTTAATAAAGACACGCGTTATCGTTAGCGTTTCGCAACCAAACTTGACATGTCTTTGTATATAAGCGTCTGCGTCTATCAAACGTCAAAAAGCATTGGGTCCCGCCGCGAAAGCGTGCCAGATTGTAATTTTTCTTTTAACTCTGGCGCTTTCGAATGTTTTGAATTCATTCAAATGCAAAAATAATTGAAAATTGGATCAAAATAGACACCATTTAGACTGAAACATTTAAGTGACATTCTCAAAAAAATGCAAAAAATAGCGATTTTTGGCGTTTTTTGCCACATTTTCACTTTCAAACGGATTTTTAACTAAAATAGTCACCTTAGATTTTTATCGAAATTTTTATTACGACGCGAAATTTTACGTAGAACTTAATGAAAAGGATAACTTTCCCTTGTCTCTGTAGTAGAAGCCCCAAAACCTAGAAAAACTTTTTTGATGTTTTTTGGAGATTCACGGTTTCAGGAGCGAAATCCTTATGTTTTTATCATTATTACCGGTGTTGTGGTTAAATTTCCCACATTGTAATATATATGACTTTAAAGTTTGAAATTTTTTGAAAATACTGAGTTGAAATTTTTGAGCTACCGTAACCCAGGCCAAAAAATCGATATTGAGCTGAAACATTTAGAATAAGGTTTATAGCCCTAGGAAGAGCGAAAAGGCTTCGCTGAAGAATTACTGAGAGAAATCTTAAAAATCAAAAGTTTTCAGCTGTTTGGCAAGGAGAAGCCGAGCTGGAAATGGCCTTTTTCGTCCTTTTCGATCAACTAAACACTCTGGAAGATCTAGTGAATGACCGGTTCAACGAGTTGGAGGGATTCGTTGATAGAAAACAGTTCGAAACTGTAATCAAATAGGCTTTTCTGAAGTATGGGCTATTTAGGACATAACAGATCCAGCTACTATCCTCTGGGACGAAACTTTGGCCTTCTTGGATAATGAAACATCGTCTGTGGAAACATTGACAATGCTGGAATCCGAATGTAATCAACGGACACCGTGGAAAATTGCAAAAGTGAGTTATTAGGATCTAGTATCTTAGGAAAAAAGTCATCGTGTCCCAATTGGCTAAAAATTGGTTTGGGGGCTTCCTATGACCTACTGAGTGTATTCTAAAAGTTTCAGCTCAAAACGATTTTTCCGACCTGGGTTACGGTAGGTGGTCACTGGATACGGTATTTGGTCCAACTTTGTCCAAATTCAAAACTGGGGTGCTTTTTAGAATTTTCACGGGGGGCTGACAAACAATGTAATTGAACACAACTTTGATTTCCTACCTTAGAAAAAAGTTATGATGTTTCAAATACCGGATAAAGTGGTTTTTTGCACTTTTTAAACAGTTTGAAATAACTTTAAAATTGCTGAAACATCTTTCAGAAAGCAAATTTGACCACTTTTTGGTTGAAACATAGAAGTGGTCTAGCGAAACATTGCATTTTTGTGCGTTATTTGGCTGAAATTTTACATTAAATTAAATTTTTCAACAACAATAGTCATCTTCAATTTTTGATCTTAAGGTTTTAATCAAAGCGTAATTTCATGGAGATTTCAAAGAAAACATATTTATTCCTCCGCCGATAACTTCCACATTTAAAAAGTTCAAAAAACCACTTTGGAGTCTTTGGAAATTCATAACTTTTTTATAACATTAAGGTCGGAAATCAAAGTTGTGTTCAATTACTTTGTTTCTCAGCACGTTTTGAGGATTCTAAAAAGCACTTCAGTTTTGAATTTGGACCAATTTGGACCAGAATACCGTATCCAATGACCACCTACCGTAACCCGGAAAAATGTCGGAAAAATGGTTCTGAGCTGAAACTTTCAGAATACACTCAGTAGGCCATAGGAAGCCCCCAAACCAATTTTCAGCCAATTTGGACACAACGACTTTTTTCCTATGTCAGTGACCAGTTTTCCAGAAATGACGTTTTAAAACATTCATACAGTCATAGCTTTAGAAAATCTATAATCGCCTCTACGGCCCCGATAACACTCTGATGACGCAAGTGAAAGCGAACAAGTGGACAAACGTCAGCTTCATGCACACCAAGGATATGCTGATGTACCGAATGTTCCAAATGATGTCCGTCCAAGCCATTTGCCTTGGAATTCAGCACGGCGAAAATTACGACTTGACACAAGACTGGGAAATGAAAAGAATTGGGAATATCTACGATTCCGTGGTCCAAAACATCGTCAGCATGAGGGAACAGCAGGAAGAGGAGTACTTTGACGCCATGATTAGAGAGGTTTCGCGGGAGAGCATAGATGCAGGTGGATCGAACAACGACATCATGCTGAGACTCTCTGGGGTGTTGAACGAACGCTATCCATGGTAAGTGCCTTAGAGTTAGTGAGAATTGAATAAGGCAATAGTTACGAAACCGAAAAACTTTCTATGATTCATACGCCTGATAAGACATATTCGCAGACAGGGCCCCCCTGACCAGTTCGCCGTTTCAAACGGGGGGTGCGGTCGGGTGCGGCGATATCAAACAGAGAAATTTTTAAAGGGACCATCAGCCTCCTTTTCAAAATCTAGGCTAATCATATGCTAATCAGTCCTTTGTGAAAAAACGTTGCTTGGAGGGGTGTTGGGAAAAATTATCCTAACTGAAATGAGTGAATTAGCATAAGAGTCATGCTCATTTTGAAAAGGAGGCTGATGGTCCCTTTAAAATAAATAAAAACCTAATTTAATATTTTAATTTTTTTTAAAACAGCATTTATTTGTTTGCCGGCCTACCTTCAGCCTAGTGTTTCAACGCTTTCGGTGATTTTGTGTTAAAGGACTACGCGTGAGATGGAGCGCATTTGCTGAAACGGCAGCCAAAGTCAAAAGTTTGAACACCCCCACATGAGAAAATCGATGGTGATGGATGGCCGGAGGGTGCCTTAAATATAGTGAGAATCGAATAGAGCTCAAAACGAGTTATCTCTAACTCATAGCAAAAAAAAATCAACATCGGGGGTCCGAACTCGAGACCACTTGCTTATCAGACTGCCATCCTCCCTACTGCGCCACGCTGACCCCTGAGCCCGTGGGCGCGGCGCCGCTATAAATCAGCAGGTGCCCGCGAAGCCAGGCGCATAAACAACCATGGATTTGGGCCACGTCTTGGATTTCGCTCTAAAGTGGTATATAACGGGGTTTCCCACACTCTCTCGCCCACTCTAGCCGTGTTCACGTGCGGCAAACGCGTATAATGGCCGGGAAAACGCGCCCCTTTTGCAGCCGAAATCATATAAAAGGGGTATGTTTCGGAATCGTGGAAACGATGCCTACTCAAGGAAACTATAATAAAGATACTTTGAAAAATCAATTTTGCGAGGTCCTTCCCCTTTAATCAGTGACTTTAGGGACTCGTTCTTTGTTGAAGTCAGTAACAGAGGCTGCGATAACCGCCACGGTTTCTTCGCCAACAACACCGGAAGGACAAGGGGCTTCGCGGATTGGTGGTCTCCCGGCTGGAACAAGGCCGTCAAAATTGTTCGTTATTGGCCTCGCCAGCTGACGGACGACGAAGCCCGCAGATTTTCCGCCCGTCTCAATTATGGAGTGAACGATCACGATTGTGATGCAACGGACTTTGCAAACCATAAAGGGCTAGCGGATCCTTCATCAGTCGTAAGAAAAAGAAACACACGCGTCCAGGTTTCAATTGCAGGCCCTCAGCTCCACATGGTATGACTCATGTGCGGTTGATGCATATTCTCACGGCTACGGAATGAAACCTGCAGTGGGGCAGATTTTTGTGGAAGCTTGGTACTGTTGTTCTAAGCATCGCCATGGTACATACGAGGTTTGTACCTGAAATCACTTCAAGTTGAACATTTATTTAGATTTTCTCGGCACCTGCACGCTCCAATAACGTCCCTTATGACCTCGGCTTCTGGATCAGATAGACGGGTCATTGGCCGTTTCAAAGTGATCAGCCATGAATAAAGAAACTGCGACCATTTACTACGTCTCTGACACATACAGACACACATGAACATACACACAGACACACAGGCAAACAGACATACATAAATACACATACTTAGGGACCGCAGGCATAAATTTATACGATATAATTTAAAATATTGATGAATATTTTCAATTTAGTAATGCTCAAACTAACACTTTTCTTTTTTACACTTTGAAATTTCAACCACAACGAAGCAAGTTATGCCTCTTTTTGTGGTGCAATTGAAGCTCTCTTTTTTCAATGGAGCCATGGGTGGGCGTGGCTTGTAGAACGCCAGCCGCAGCCGCCGCAGGGACTCTGCTAAACGTCGTGCAAAGCTGCCTTCAGCAGAGATTATCCATTTTAAAGATATTTATTGAAAATTGCTAATATAAATTGAAACTAGATAGTATTCTAGTGATTATCACTGCAAAATATACCCTTAATTATTTAAAATAGACGTTTTACAAGGTTTCTTAAAAAAAGGCTTTGAACGGCATTTTCTCAATGGAGCGCGGATATCCTCGTCGTTTAACAGAATAAAAATTTTAAAAACTCATTTAAAATGTTCGGCGAAGTTGAATTCTTCATTATTTGGTCTTAAAATAAAGTAAAAACAATATAGTTGCTGGAAATATATTGGGATTTGGTGATCCGGGTCTATTTTCCCGATAGTGGAGCAAAATATAAAAAGTGGCTGAAAGTAGTGGTCGGTATAAATTAGTTTTTATAAAGTAATACCGTTTTATCCAAGCTAATAATACCTTAAAACAATAAAAACAGTCCAAAAAACAAAAAAACCCGACCGAAAATAGGTCAGAACTGCCGTTTTGGTCGCAAGAGGACGCTGTAACGTACACAAAGTGCTTATAATTTTTTCGGCGAGAGCGAAATTTTGATTTCGTTATTTTATATCATTGCACACACAATGAAGATTCTAAATATAATTTTACATTCCGTGCTCCGGTCCTAATTCGTATTTTGCGGCCGAAAAACACGAAAAATGCTGACTTAGGCAGTTTCCGATCAATAATTCGGTTTAAAACCACTTCCACCAGATTCCTCGAACAATTTTACTGCTGAATGTTCTTTTAGAAACATAAAAGTAAGAAAATTGCGTGCGCCAGCCTGTAAAACCAAATTTTCTTATTAATTTTGACTGCCCGTCGCGGGGTGCCGAGCAAAAACCCCCGAATCGCTTTCGGGGGTTTTTGCCACCCCCGCCCGCGCCATTCGGGGGTTTTTTCCACCCTGCCGCGGCGTTCGGGGTTTTTTTGCCACTCTGCCCCACTAATTACTAATGAGTGACCCCGACGCTCCCTGACCTCTTCCCTTCACGAACCCATATAAAACAGTGAATTTCAAGGCGAAGCAAGTTTATTCGGGCAACAAAACAATTAATGCGAACTATTACCATTAATGACTACAAATAATGACTAAAACGAACAGGCATAGTTATGTGCATGACATTAGATGGATCTCCTAGACAAATACTGAGACATGTCATCCAAATACTCTTCTTTCCTCATATCGATTCCTCTCCTACGCATGTCGAAAGCGGACATCTTGAACCATATAGCGTCCTGTCGTTCCTTGAGGTGAGCTCGATCGCTTTTGATCTCCATTGCCCTGAAAATGTGTTTATTTGGTATCATTTGTTATTTTGATCTTCAGCAGGATTTCTGAGCATTTGCCAAAGATACCTACCGCAAAGCGACGTCGTAAAGAGTGGTAGGCACTGAGTTCCTCACATCGCAAGAGATCCAGCAGATCGGCGAGAGGCGGGTGGTCTGTTCCTCCAAACTCCTTTTCGAGCTTGCTAAAGATGAACTGTTTAAGTTAGCAGTAGTACAACTCCACCTGTGGTAGGCCTCAACGGCATTTGCACTACGGTGTTCCTGGATCATGTACTTGTTCCACATCCCCGAAAACATTCCTACGGTCCATGTTTCCTATAAATTGTTGGCTGTTAATTGTGTTTTCTTAATAATCTTAGTTTGAAGTATCTCAAGAACTCGGTGCATGCAGAGAAAGCGGGATGTTCCTCCGTGACTGGAACCTCCAAAACGCCGGAAGCGGCAGTAAAGTCCTAAAATATATAGGTCTGAATTTTAAGAAAAGTATACCTGGGGTAGAAAGGTCAAAGCTAACAAACGACCGTACCATGTCTTGGCAGAACTGTAAATCTCGACGTGTTTCTTTAAGCCCTCTTTGTCTCTGCGGCGATTAAGCGCCATGCTAAAGTGGAAGCTACAGCCGGTGACCTGCCCAGGCGAGAAAAGCTGTAAATTGGTTTGTTAAATTCAAGGCAGAAATGGCCTACATCGGTCAAGGCAGAAATGGCGGCTCTCTCGTAGTCGATGACAATTCTGAGAGCAGCAGTGTCACATCCGAAAGATTCCAGCTTTGTTTTCACGAGGGAGAAGAGCTTCTTGTAGGTGGCCTTCGACTTGTTTCCTGCAATCAGATGGAACAGAGGAGCATGATCTCCACGAGGGAGAAGAGTGTTTCACCGATCATAGGATCGGTGAAACACAACACGGAAGTGGTGGTATGTTCCCTAACGAACTTTTCAGATGACCCGTCTACCGGATTTTTTATGATGCTTAGCTTGAGTTTATCGTCAATGTGTTCCATAGTCGTGTTTCTGTCCTTGTTTGCATTTGCGGCGTAGGATAGAAATTAGAACAAAAAAAATAAAATAAAAACATTAAAACAAAAATAAAATGCATGAAGACGAAACTAAAACATTTTCCCCAGTCATAAAGAAAATCCGAAAAGAGATTTTCCTTATTTGTCAGTGTTGGATTAAAAATGTTTCGCAAGCATTTTCTGTGTAGTTGCCAACACTATTGAGCTAAGACGCTGTTGGCATCAATCATTAGTAATTACTGGGGCAGGGTGGCAAAAACCCCCGAACGCCGCGGCAGGGTGGAAAAAACCCACGAATGGCGCGGGCGGGGGTGGCGCCTCCCCCCGTCGCGGGGTCACCTCTGCGGTCCCTACACATACTCTCTCTCACACACACACATACACACATACATGCATACACAGACACACATACACAGACACATACACACATTCACACGCACATACACACACTCACGCACATATACAATCTATATTGTACTTACTTGGCAGTGCTTGTCTGCTCGGTGTCCGCTGATAAAATGAAAAAGGAACAGCTACATCTTTAGAGTAAGACTTAAAACAGTTTTTTTAAATAAAAAAAGATAAGTGAAACATAAAATACAGCTAACTAAGAAAGATATATAAATGAAGATAATTTACCAGATTTGGAAACAGAATTGCTGGAATTAACAAAATTGCATAATCTGTCTCTCTCTCTCTCTCTCTCTCTCTCTCTCTCTCTCTCTGTCTCTTTCTCTCTCTCATTCTTTCCCAATGAAAACCATACCATGTCAATTAAAACTTCCCTATAACTGAAATAGTGGAGTAATGTGGCAAAATATAAATGTTTATCAGAAAAGTAGTGAATTAAACGGTAATTATTTATCGAATTCAGATGTTTCTTTGCATCTTGTAGCTTGACATTTCTCGTTCTTTAGCTAAATCGATCTCGTTCTTGCCGTTCTAGCCGTCGTCCATGTTCTCGCGTCTTTCTTTCTCGCTCCAATCCTCGAATTTCCCGCTCTTTTTCCCGCTCCTTCACCCTTAATTCTCTTTCCATTTCTCGAAGTCTGAAAAGTTCTTGCTGCTCCATCATTCTAATCTCCCGCTTCTTCTCTACTTGTAGTTTTTCTTCTAGATCCATTTCGACCCCCATGAGCTGGAAATGTCGCAAAGCTGATACCATTTCAGCTCCGGAACGTTGTTCCTGTTTCTGAAAACATGGTTAAACAGGCTCACCCTTTTTGTCCCACTTTCTCTTGAATGCATTCTGTTTTACGTGAAACAGTGGAATGATAGGTCAAATCCTTTTCAAGGTCCTGCCGAATTTTGTCTTGCTCGGTCTCCTCCTCTTCCGAAAAATCGCTTTCCGAACATTCTTCCATTTCGCAGTCCTGAAAATTTGAACGAATGTTGAAGAAAGGACCCACCTCAGAATCAATACAATCCCATCGCTTAATTTCATTCTCCACTTCTGAAAATAGAAAAAAATAAATTGTCAATAGTGGAGTAATGTGGCAAATTCACCAAATCCAAAAAAAAAGATTTTTTAAACTCACGTTCAACTATTTGCCTCAGAACTAGTTTATATTCCTCCGTTTGGTCCATTAGCATCCGGATTTGTTCCAACTCGTACATCAGAGACATATTTCTTTGAAGCCTTCGTTGAATCAGAAGGCACATTGAGTCAATCTTGAAAGATGAAGTTGAGTTATTTAAAAACAGGAAGTTTTACCGTCAAAAGAGCTGCTTCTGCCTTTTTATAAAGATTTTCGAAAAAATGTATTGCATCCTCGTTCTGGAAAGTTAAAAAACGGTTTAGAAAGAAATATTGGTGAACCGGTGAAAATGAAAAAGGTGAAACTGAGAGAGATTCCTGACTGGAAAATTTGGATTTTTCGTTTCCGTTCTTGTATTTTTGGAAGAAAGATAGATCTGAAACATCATTTTTTATAAACACACACACACACTCTCACACGTACACACATGCATAGTCATACTAATACTCACAAATACACATACACACATGTACACGTACACACGTACACACACATACATACACACCTGGAGTAGAAAATTTCCAGGCTCCAAAACATGGTTCTCCTCTTTTTTCTTTGTGGAGCCTTTCGAGAATTTCGATTTCAAGTGCAGTCGAATATTTCGCCTGAATGTCACCTTCTTCAGGCTCGATTAATTATTACCAATGACTCAAGATCATTAACCAACAGGGTCATCATTTCGATGATTTCGAACTTTTTAACGCGTCTGGTTGAAATTGTAGATAAAGGAAAAATATTGTCATCCGTCGGCGGCGACTGCATTGAGCTTTTCTGGAATTTTTTTCTTTTATATTTTATTTCACTTTTAAAGGGGAAGGACCCCGTAAATTTTTTTTCTAATTTTGTGATAAACGCCTAGATCTCATTCCCAGGATTCCGAAAAATACCATTTTATCCATTTTGGATCAAAATGAATCGATTTAGGAGCGCTTGAATTTTCGGGAAATTGTGATTTGAAGTCCCCTTTTGCAGTCCAAATCATATAAAAGGGATTTGTTTCAGAATCGTGGAAACGATATCTATTCGAATAAATTATTGTAAAGAGACTTTTAAAAATCGATTTTATGAGGTCCTTCACCTTTAAAATAAAATTGAGCAATAACCTAAGCAGAAAATGAAACTGTTATAAACATTTTGTGAAATAGTATCTTCATTCAATTTAAATTTTACGCGTTTGGCACACCATTTCACTGTTTCTGTGATAACGCCAAGATTAGTTCGGTTGTCTGTGGAGTGATGTGCCAAAAAAGTGTGATGCCCATGTTGCGAATTCTTATATCGAATAGATTGCTTGGCACATCACTCCACTATTGAAATAAATTTGTTCGATAACTTCAAAAGGAAATGAAAATTTTACATTCTATAAACTTTATTTTGAAGGATAATGGTTGCCCATTTCGATTTCTGCGCATTTATCACATCATTCCGATGTTTCGTCATTTCATTTGATTAATATTTCGAAAGGTCAACATTAAGAAACAGTGGAGTGATGTGCAACTGCGAAATCAGCAGAACTAAACTTTCGTAAAAAAAATTCAAACTAGAATTGGTTTATTATCATTTGAATTCCTTGCGCGCACAAAAATTTACTTGGGGGCGTTGCAACTATTAGGGAAACAGTAGAGTTATGTGCCAAAATATTATTATGTCGGTATTTTTGCAAATAGTAATGCCGATATCATAATTTTGGCTTATAACTCCACTGTTTTCCCAAGTATACGAACCATTAATGAGCTTTTGCATTGAACTTTTCTGGAATTTTCTGTTTGATTTCAATTTTTGTTAAAATATGCTGGATTCCTAAACAGTATAAAATGAAAATGTTACATTCTATAAGCTTATTGTGAAACATGATCTTCAAACTGTTTGAATGATAATGTCCAGGAATTTCGTAAAAACAGTGAAGTGATGTGCCAAAAGCGCAAAATTTCAAATCTTTCGTTTAAAAAAATTCAAACTATAATTGTTTTATCATCATTTGAATTCTTTGCGCGCACAAAAATTTACTTGGGGGAAACGGTGGAGTGGTATGCCAAAATCGCAAAATTTTAAATTCGGTGTTTGTATGGTAACCGGCCGTTTGCCATACAGCGATAGATTCGGATTTGCACGGGTAAACGTTTTTTTCTTGCTTTATAGTTTTGTTGTAAAAAAAATAACTTGGAGAAACAGTGGAGTGATGTGTAAAAACATGTTGCAGAATCATATGTCAAATAATTTTGGCTCGTAATTCCACTGTTTCTTGCTTTTGAGCAGGGATATCTGAGCCGAATTGGGCAATCAAAAATTACTTCTGAAAACAGTGGAGTTGTTTGCCAAAACCATTATTATAGCATTTTGTAAATAGTAATGTCGCCATATTTTTGTCTCATTATTCCACTGTTTTCCCAAGAAGCATTTCTGTTTTTTTTTCTAAGACCCACGGGCTAAAAATTCCCCAAACATGCTTTTGAACATAAATACCTGAGCCAATTTGGCCAGTCACTCTTCCAAACACTGACTTTATCAGCGGTAAAGATAACAAATGCCGGCTCATTTATAAAACGGAGGGTACATTGTAGTGTTAAAACATTTTTTGAACAAGGCTTTTAAATTTGTGTGCGGCTAAGTTTTGAATTTAAAATGTCTAACTGGGATGAAACTTTTCAATTAAGTTATTTTCAGTTGATACGTATTCATAGAGGAATTGGAAGACAAAGAATAAGAATATGAAAAGATAATAAAAAAGAAAGAAAAATGTTTTAAACAAAATAATTTTGTCAGTTGGGAAAGAGAAGTGGTGGAAAAGGTTTTCTGCAGCTGACAAGAGAAACGGAATGATAAGAACACTTCACTGCAGGGGTGATCAGTTGTTTGCCGTTTCAAACGGGGGGTGCGTTTAAAACGGGGGGGGGGGGTGCGGTCGGGTACTGGATATACATTTTTAATTTTTTTAATTAGTTTAATTTTATTTCAAACTTGTAGAATACAAATTCTATTATTTATTTTTACAAGCACCGAAATGAGCATACTGTTTCAGCCCCCATAATCAAATCCTTGTTAAAGGTTTGCGAGTGAGATGGAGCGCGCTTAGTGAAAAGTCATTAGATTTGGGCAAAAATATAAACTATGAATAGCGCTTTCTCCGCGAATACGCAATTTTACAACTTGTAATTTTTAAAAAAAAACTCAATACAAAATGTAAATTGAGTGCTTGAAATTGTATGAAATTTGGTTGAAAAACTGAATTTTCTCACCCTGATATATCGTGAAAATCAATGAAATTTCATACAATTTCAAACACTCAATTCGGATGTTATACTGAGTATCTCCTTTAAACTAGATCTTGTAAAAATGCGTATTCGCAGAGAACGGGACTTTTGAAGTTGTTGGCCAGGCCAACATTGCGTTTCTGACCCCAAGCGCGCTCCAATGCTAACCACAGTAACCGGCCAAGAGAGAGACCCCGACGTTAAAGAAACATAAAAGTGATTATTTACTGTTAAAATGATTAAGAAAATGGAATAATTGATTTTTTTTTATGAAACCGACTAGTGAAAAACTACTTTTTATTTATTTTATTTTTTAAATTTTTGGCTGGCGCATTAAGAGTCAATGTCTATGAATATGACATTCTAATACTTTTGGATAAATATCAATTTTTGGTTCCGGGTTACGGTAAGTGGCCATTGCTTACGGTAGATTCTTTCAAAATCAACTAAATTCAAAATTGGGGTTTGTTTTTGAAAAATATTGGGGTTTTTTTTTTTGCAATTTTCGGCCTGTCACTTATAAAATTGTCTGATAAGGAGCCGGTCCGCATTTGGGCGACTTTTGTTGAGAGAATTTTCTTCAAAGTGGTCATTTGGGTATTTACTCCACAAATGAATCGAACGCCTGCGTGCCCGCTGTTTACATAACTTTAAAGGGGAAGGACCTCGTAAAATTGATTTTTTTAAAGTATTCCGAAACATACCCCTTTTATATGATTTGGGCTGCAAAAGGGGCGCGTTTACACGGCCATTATACGCGTTTGCCGCACGTAAACACGGCCAGAGTGGGCGAGAGAGTGTGGGAAATGGGGAGACGCAGAGTTGGCGGCAATTCAAATGACAATTTCCCCAAACGTCAAGTGCTCCTAAATCGGTTCATTTTGATCCAAAATGGGTAAAAGAGGTATTTTTTGGAATCCTGGGAATGATATCTAGGCTTTTATCACAAAAACAGAAAAATTATTTTTACGCGGTCTTTCCCCTTTAAAAAAAGAAGAGTGTGTGAAAAAAAGAGAGGCAGATTGAAACATTGGAGTGATCAGTGAACAAAAAGGCGCCTGATTTTAAGACTGTAATTTGAAGACAAAAATCAATAAGAAAACCATATAGAAATTTGCATAAATGATTAAATTGATAAAAAATGAATTTTAAAAAAAAAGAGTTAAAATGAAATTCTGAACTAAAACTATACTGGGAAAATTAGATGTGGAAAAACCATCCCTAAGACTCAGTTGAGAGTGAGCATACGCCGCTTCGAAAGGCAAACAAAGAAATCGATCTGTTTGCATTCTGGTGAGTCTTCTGATGACTGCAGTCGATTGATTCTAAAAATTTTGATTTCTGAATTTTGCACAAAATCGATTTGATTATTGCTTGTCACATTACTTCAATGTTTCAGAAGATCCCAAAAGCATCCCTCAGAAAATCTTTAAGACGATTGCTTGCTATAAGAAGAAACCCAGTTTTTAAAAAATTTCTTTTTTTTGTTTTGTTTTGATTTTTTTTCCTAACGTCTAAACAGTTTTTTTTGGTTTTTTTAAAATTTTTGGGGTTACGAGAATACAAGTGAAAATTACAACACTTTGAGCACAATCTGGGAAAGTTATTAGGTTTCAGTTTAAAAAAATAAGATTACATAATTTTACAAAATTAGAATTTGCCGAATAAATGGTTAAATACACGTAAAAGGATACAAGTGACTATACAACAATTAAACCGAGAAAAAATACCGGGGATGGGGATTATGCATGGGCGATTAAATTAATCAACTCCAGAAGAGCCGGCAGCTTGAGGGTCTTCGTTTTCTTCTTCATACACTGCCGAGGAATGATCTGAAAAATAAGTTTTTAGCAAGAAAAGTGAACCCCCCCAAACCTGGCCACCCCTCTTATGAAACAAACATCCAGGGTTCGAATCCGCCCCAGTTAAATAGTTGTATGCTCGAACTTTAAATAATTATTAACACTTTAAATAATTGTAATTTTAATGAAAACAACTATTCAATATTTTAAAATTACAGTAAACTCATTTCTAAAAAAAAAACAAAAATGATGGTCCCAGGGTGGATTCGAACCCTCGATGTTTGTCTGATAACGGGGCCGGTCCGATTGCCGTAAATCAACGGTTTGGCCACTTTTTGGTTTTCTGCTGGTTTATCAACTCACGAGCTTCGATTTGTTCTTGAGCCCAGTTCAGAATCATGTATGCCTTCCAGATGACAGCCAATTGGCTGATCTCCTCTTTTGTCAACATCTGTCTTTCCTCCCGGCGCTTGAAAGCCTTGTACAATTCGGAAATCTGAAACTTAAAGTATATTTTACTTTTCTGTTTCAAACCTTGTTGATAGTTTCTTTTGAAGAGATCAGCGAAACTCTCAGCTTTCGGTCTTCCTCTTCGAGTTCCTGAAGATATCACTAAACTAGGCGATCGAAGACAATTACGTAGAAAAGACGAATGTGAGTGAGTCAGTGAGTGAGATTATGTATGTGAATAAGTGTGTGTGCGTGTGTGTATGTGGGTATGTTTGTGAATCAGTATGTGTCTATGTGAAAGTGAGTGTATGTGAATGTGGGTTTGTGCGTATGTGTAAATGAGTGTGTGTAAGTGTAAATGTCAGTTTGTGTGACTGTGTGTACGTGAGTGTGTGAGTTAGTAAATGTATGTGAGTGATTCAGTGAGTAAATGAGTAGATGTGTATGTGTGAGTGTGAGCTTCAAGTGAGTGTGCGTGTGTGTGTGTGAGTGTGAGTCATTGTGCGTGTGTGTGTGTGTGTGAGTGAGTGAAAGAGTGAGGACGTGTTTCTGAGCGAATGAGGACGTGAGGGCGTGTGTATGTAAGCTTTTAGGAACGTCTGTTGTGAGTGAGTTATTCAGTAAGTAAAGCAGTGAAGACATGCTAATATGCAACAATGAGGACGTGACGACGTAAGAATGTGAAAGAGTGAGGGTGTTTATGTGAGTCAGTCAATGAATCAGTGAGTCGGTGAGGACGTGAGACCGTGATGATGAAGCGTATGTGAAAGAGTCAGTAAGAATGTGAAAGAGAAAGGACGTGTATGTGTGAGTGTGTGAGAGTGAGACGGGAGGAAGTGAAAGAGTGAGGATGTCAGGACGTGAAAGAATGAGGACGTGTATGTGAGTAACTCAGTGTGTCAGTATGGACGTGTGGATGTGAAAGCGTAAGGATGTGAGTCAGTGAGTGAATAAATGGATATGTATGAGTGTGTGAGTGTATGTGAATGAGTATGTGTGGTTGTATGAATGTGTGAATATCAGTTTGTGTGAAAGAATGTGTGAGTGAGTGCGTGCGTGTGAATGTGTGTGTATCTACCTCAGCCAGTTCTTCAATCTTCGACTTCTTCTTCAAATCCGCTTTCTGCCTTGTTCTTCTCTGTGCCTCAAGCTTCCGTTCTTCGCTCTCAACACTTCTTTTCTGCCTAGGCCGACCAGGAGGAGCTTTTTTGCCTAAATTTTATTTTAAAAATTTTAAAAAGTTAAACAAAAATAAGAAAAATAAAAATAAGTTTAAAAACATACCTGCAGATTGAATGACGCTTGGTCGTACCCGTCTGAACTGTTTTGCCGTCAATGCCCTCGTCCGATGTTCAAGTCCCTCAGGAAGGTAAAACGGACAAAACCATTTAGCTGTCGGAGGAATATCTTGAAGTAAGTCCAGATGGCGCTCATCTAACTCGATCACTGATGTGTGCTAAAATAATTTT
>JAJQXH010000075.1:1815000-1819180 GCA_022343465.1 Oscheius sp. G VE-2021
TTTTTATTTTAAATAATCTCTAGTTTTCGAATAGTTAGGTCACTTGATTATGATCTAATAAGTCAATGGTCGAATAATGCAAAAAAAAAACCCGATATTTAAAAAAAAAAACTTTTTTCGCAGTTTTTTGACTATAGTGAAATATTTTCACTAAAAATACAATTTGTAGTCAATTACATTATTTGTCAGCGTAAAAAGAGCTATGGAAAGAAATTTTCAAATTGAAATTTGGTTGAGTTTGAAGAAAGTTACAGTAACCCGGGGTACTGTAACGTGGGACCGAAAATCGATATTTACCCATAAGTTTCAGAATGTTATATTTATACCACATCATTCTACTGTTTCAATCCGAGTATTTAAAATTGTTGGTTTGACCCCAATTATCAGCACTGACAAGTTTGATGCAAAATAAAACCTATTCATTGAAGGTACATTATAGTTTCTAAAAATTAAAAAATATAAAATGATTGGACACTGAAAACGGCAATCAATAACGATGTAAGCATTTGAGGTTTATCTGGACCACTCAGCCCCAGTTATCTCTTGGTGAGAGATGGCTAGAGAAAAAGACTTTGAACTTTATAACATATTATTTGCCAATTAGCCAATTCTAGTCCCTTCAATTTTCGCTCTTAGCGCTGAACTGCGTTCGCCATTTTCGGTCACACGCAGCTTTCTTCAGATTACTGTAGCTTCCGTTAAAAAATCTTTTTTCTCTCACTTATTTTCTCGAATTGTGCAAATGTTTCTGATATTTTTTCAGTTTAAATTGTATGAAGTTGTATTTTAAGTGTAAAATTAGTTATTTTAATTAGTTATTGGTAGGATGTTTTAATTTTTGAATTGCCCGCCCTTTCATTTGCGAGGCAGATAATACTGTAACCCTCTATTATAGTGTCGTTTAAACGAACTAGCATTGGCACCGACTATAAGTTCACAGTATGTAAAAAAATGTTTATAAAAATTAAGTTGTAAAAATACGCAGCTTTGTGATTTTTAACAGTGTTCGCCGCTTTTTGACAGCCATAGGCCGCCCGACTGGTAACCGCATGCCGTATGGCCGTATCGAATCAGACGAAATGTGACAATTTTATGCAAAAGTGTTTTACATAAGTGAATTAAATTTTAAATTTTTTACAAATTAATCAAATGGCTCAAATCTATTGAATAAAGCAGTTTACAATTAAAAAAAAAGAAATGCACCGGCGGGGACCGAACCCTCGACCGTTTTCTTGCTAATTTTCAGTACAGACAGGCCTGATCTTTAGGTGATCCTCAAAACCCCTTCGCCGATTTCGTCTGGGTTTGAGTCGCGCAAGGTAATCCCTGTCAGATTTTACGGTGCATTTAGGGTGCATTTAGAGCCATCATTTTCAAAATTTCTACTTTCCCGCCTGCGGGAGAAGGAGACAACGGCGCACGTTTACACGCAACCCGATGACTCAACCTAATTCTGTGGGTTTTAAAAACCCTAAATTCAAATTTTATTTAGCTTCTAAGGCCCAAAAATTGACATAAATCCAAAAATTGGAATTTTTGATTAAAACGAGTTTTCGGGTCATTTTTGTGGAGTTGCGAAATTCCAGGGTCAAAAATCTTTGTATAAAGGCAATTTGAGAAGTAGAAAAGTGTCTTTCATTGAAGAATACACAATTATTGAAACTCTGAGATAATAAAACCCAAAGTATAGGAAGAGAACACAAGATTTGTGAAATCGGCTAATCAATTTTCGCTTAAGATCACTGTCTTATCAACAGTTGTTATCGGAATCATAAAACACGTCCAACTTGCAGATTCTGATTCTGGAAAGTCCAACTTGCAGATTCTGATTCTGGCGGACACCGATGTCATTTGGATGTGGGTTTGAATGCTATCTGGATCGTCATATTAGATATTTCAAAATTTCAACTTTCCCGCCTTCGGCAATCACGGCGATCTGCGTAAACACAGTGCAGATTGAACCAAAATCCAAATCATATACTTTCATTCATGATAGCAACATTTATTTAACGTGGAAGGATCTCGTAAAATTGATTTTTCAAAATATATTTATTATAATTTCATTGAATGGATATCGTTTCTACGATTCTAAAACATACCCCTTTTTATGATTTGTATTGCAAAAGGGGCGCGTTTACACGGCCGTTTTACGCGTTTGCCGCACGGAAACACGGCTAGAGTGGGCGAGAGAGTGTGGGAAATGGGGAGACGCAGAGTTGGCGGCAATTCAAACTACAATTTCCCCAAAATTTCAAGCGCTCCTAAATCGGTTCATTTTGATCCAAAATAGATAATAGAGGTATTTTTCGGATTCCTCGGAATGAGATCTAGGCTTTTATCACAAAATTCGGCCGCCGATTTCGTCTGGGTTTGAGTCGCGCAAGGTGGTCCAAGTCTGATGTTCGGGTGCATTTCGGGTGCATTTAGAGTCATCATTTTCAAATTTCCAATTTCCCGCCTGCGGGAAAAGCTGATAAAGGCGGGCGCGTAAACACAGTGCAGGTGGTACTAAACCAGCTAAACAACGGTGTTAAGCCCCAAAATGTTTTTCGCCTAGAAAACCGAAAACTGGCATAGATTCAAAAATTGGACCATAAAATTCAAAAATCCACAAGTTTTCAGTTTATCAGACAGAGGATTGCGAAAGAACGGTTCCCCGGAAGAAGTCTGAGAAAAAGAAAAACTTTTTTTTTAAATGTAAAAAAACTTTTGTTAATTGAAGACAATAAAACTTCAAAGAAAATGAAAACAACGAAGCTTTTATGAAGAAGGCAAATCAACTTCTTTTATGCAAGTCTTATCACCTTTGTTATCAAGAGAATACACGCCTGTTATCAAGAGAATACACGGTTGTTTTGGAGACTGTCCCTTTGCCCTGCACACATCCATCCGGTCCCAAACTGTTTTCTTTGGTGAGAAAGAGAGAGAGAAAGAGAAAACAAAAGAGAGAGAGAAAGAGAAATAGATAAATAGAGAGAAAGAGAGAAAGAGAGAAAGAGAGAGAGAGAGAGAGAGAGAGAGAGAGAGAGAGAGGGGAGAGAGACAGGGAGAGGGAGAGGGAGAGAGAGAGAAAGAGAAATAGATATATAGAGAGAAAGAGAGAGATAGAAAGAGAGAAAGAAAGAGAAAAAGACAGAAAGAGAGAGAGAGAGAGAGAGAGAGAGAGAGAGAGAGAGAGAGAGGAGAGAGAGACAGGGAGAGGGAGAGGGAGAGAGAGGGAGAGAAAGAGAGAAAGAGAGAAAGAGAGAGAGAGAGAGAGAGAGAGAGAGAGAGAGAGAGAGAGAGGAACCTCTCAGAAGGATACTACATTTCATATGTCTCACGCCGTCCTCCAACCAGTTCTCCTTAAATCTTTAGATTACGGTAGTTCTGCTTATAAACGGATTTATTCACAAACTCAATATTAAAGTTTACTATTCAATCTACAACGAATGTAGCAACTTGTTCTTTCTTCTACAGAATTGTGTTTTTTGAAGGAATCCTCGAGAGAAGTTTCTTTCAAACTTGCCGTAGTCGTTCTGAAAACATGTGTTTGTTAAAGGGACAGTCAGGGGGAGGGGAGGGGGTCTTTATTTCATTTGAATAAGCTCAAAATGTAGTTCAATAAAATATATAATTGTTTGGGTTGAAAATGTCTCATTTATCCGGAATCGGAGCTCAAAATGGCTATTTTTGGTCAGTGAAAATTGTTTTTTCTTTTTTTTTCAAATTTTCTTTCGAAGGCGAGAATTCTCTCGTTTTCTGTAATTGTCTCCCTACAAGCTGAAGGGAAGTGGTTGCAACTGTTGCAAAAGAAGCATTTGTTGAGGGCCTCTTTCGCGAAGGAGCTGCAAACGTTGAGATTTCCTCCATCTTCTTTTCAAAGTAGCTCCGGATGCGGATCCATCGGCTAGATTGACTGAAATCGGCACTACCCGCAAACAATTTCCGCTCCTCCGCTGTCATGAGCTGGTACGGATTAAGGGTCATCCATGAGAACTCCTTATTGTCATCCATCTCGCATTCATTGTTGACTTCAGTCTGAACTTCTTCTGTTTTGTTCCATCCCTGTCTGTGCCTGTCATTAATCACGGTCAGCTGGCGGCAATCGTCAGCTGAGCTATGGTATTCGAGAAAAGTTATGTTTCTGTAATTTTAACCATTAGAGTGAGAACTCGTATGCATATAAACAAAGGTAGAA